>JAPZQD010000042.1:0-112714 GCA_036971965.1 Nyctalus aviator | reverse complement strand
TCTACACTAAGAACTGACTTTGAGAATTCGTTTCAGCTGTTCTAAACGAGTTCTCATCTATTTACTGCCATTTTCTCTGAATTATTCATGTTTTCATGTAGTTTCCTATATTCAGCCATCTTGTCCAAGTATAAACATTGCCCACATAGACAAACAACTTCCTACACACTGTTATGAATAGAAGAAACTTGAGAACTATGCTATAGAGTGTAATGCTACATTACAGTGAACTGTAAAGCTTTCCAAAGCTCGGGAACATTGTCTCTCAAGTAAGATATATATACAGTTTAATGATACATTTCAGCGAGGTGTTTGGCTTTTCAAAGCTACTCTATTTGCTTATTTCTGTCTTTCAAGCTTTGTGTGACATACATTTAAGGTTCTAGCTTCATTGAAGTAAAAATATAGGATTCATACACTGTTTAATGTGCTCTCAACTCGAATTAAGGAATTCCTGGATGTTAGATACCTTTCTACACTAAGAACTGACTTGGAGAATTCGTTTCAGCTGTTCTAAACGAGTTCTCATCTATTTACTGCCATTTTCTCTGAATTATTCATGTTTTCATGTAGTTTCCTATATTCAGCCATCTTGTCCAAGTATAAACATTGCCCACATAGACAAACAACTTCCTACACACTGTTATGAACAGAAGAAACTCGAGAACACTGTCCCTCAACTATGCTATAGAGTGTAATGCTACATTACAGTGAAGTGTAAAGCTTTCCAAAGCTGCTTAATGCGTTTATTTTCAAAGCTACTTATTTGCTTATTTCAGTATTTCAAGCTGATTGTAGGACACACATTTACTGTTCTAGCTTCATTTAAGTAAACAATAAATGATCCATACACTGTTAAATGTGCTCTGAACTCTAATTAAGGCTTTCCTGGATCGTTAGATACATTTCTACACAAACAAAGAGTTGGAGAATTCGTTTTATACATCTTCTATGCGAGTTCTCATCTATTTACAATTGTTTTCCCAAAATTACTGATGTTTTCTTGTAGTTTCCTATATTAGACCAAGTATAAACATTGAACATAGACAAACAACTACCTAAACACTGTAATGAACCTCGAAAAGCTCGGCAACATTGCCTCTCAACTAGTTTTGAGAGTTTAATGATACATTTCAGCGAGGTGTTTGGCTTTTCAAAGCTACTCAATTTGCTTATTTCTCTCTTTCAAGCTTTGTGTGACATACATTTAAGGTTCTAGCTTCCTTGAAGTAAAAAATATAGGATTCATACACTGTGTAATGTGCTCTCAACTCGAATTAAGGAATTCCTGGATGTTAGATACCTTTCTACACTAAGAACTGACTTTGAGAATTCGTTTCAGCTGTTCTAAACGAGTTATCATCTATTTACTGCCATTTTCTCTGAATTATTCATGTTTTCATGTAGTTTCCTATATTCAGCCATCTTGTCCAAGTATAAACATTGCCCACATAGGCAAATAACTTCCTCCACACTGTTATGAACAGAAGAAACTCGAGAACACTGTCCCTCAACTATGCTTTAGAGTGTAATGCTACATTACAGTGAAGTGTATTGCTTCCCAAAGTTGCTCAATTTGCTGATTTCTCTCTTTCAAGCCTTGTGTGAGACACAGGTAAAGTTCTAGGATGCTTTAAGTAAATAAAAGAGGTTTCCTACACTGTTTATTGTGTTCTTAACTCTAATTAAGAATTTCCTGGATGTTGGATACCTTTTCTACACTAAGAACTGACTTGGAGTATGTGTTTCTGCTGTTCTAAACCAGTTCTCATCTATTTACTGCCATTTTCTCTGAATTATTCATGTTTTCATGTAGTTTCCTATATTCAGCCATCTTGTCCAAGTATAAACATTGCCCACATAGACAAACAACTTCCTACACACTGTTATGAACAGAAGAAACTCGAGAACACTGTCCCTCAACTATGCTATAGAGTGTAATGCTACATTACAGTAAACTGTATTGCTTCCCAAAGCTGCTTAATGTGTTTATTTCTCTATTTCAATGGTATTCTGATTGTAGGACACACATTTACCGTTCTAGGCTCATTTAAGTAAACAATAAATGATCCATACACTGTTAAATGTGATCTGAACTCTAAATAAGGCTTTCCTGGATCGTAGATACATTTTATACACAAACAGAAGAGTTGGAGAATTGTTTTATACATCTTCTATGCGAGTTCTCATCTATTTACAATTGTTTTCCCAGAATTACTGATGTTTTCTTGTAGTTTCTAACATTAGACCAAGAATAAGCATTTTGAACATGGACAAACAACTACCTAAACACTGTAATGAACCTGAAAAGCTGGGGAACATTGCCTCTCAACTAGTTTTGAGAGTTTAATGATACATTTCAGTGAAGAGTCATGAAAAGCTACTCAATTTGCTTATTTCTCTCTTTCAAGCTTTGTGTGACATACATTTAAGGTTCTAGCTTCCTTGAAGTAAAAAATATAGGATTCATACACTGTGTAATGTGCTCTCAACTCGAATTAAGGAATTCCTGGATGTTAGATACCTTTCTACACTAAGAACTGACTTTTAGAATTCGTTTCAGCTGTTCTAATCGAGTTCTCATCTATTTACTGCCATTTTCTCTGAATTATTCATGTTTTCATGTAGTTTCCTATATTCAGCCATCTTGTCCAAGTATAAACATTGCCCACATAGACAAACAACTTCCTACACACTGTAATGAGCAGAGGAAGCCTTTGAACATTGTCCCTCAACTATGATATAGAGTGTAATGCTACATTTCAGTGAATTGTAAGGCTTTCCAAAGCTCGGGAACATTGTCTCTCAAGGAAGATATATATAGAGTTTAATCATACATTTCCGTGAGGTGTTAGGCTTTTCAAAGCTACTTAATTGGCTTATTTCTGTCTTAACAGCTTTGTGTGACATACATTTAAGGTTCTAGGCTCCTTAAGTAAAAAATATCGGATTCATACACTGTGTAATGTGCTCTCAACTCGAATTAAGGAATTCCCCGGTGTTAGATACCTTTCTACTCTAAGAACTGACTTTGAGAATTCGTTTCAGCTGTTCTAAACGAGTTATCATCTATTTACTGCCATTTTCTCTGAATTATTCATGTTTTCATGTAGTTTCCTATTTTCAGCCATCTTGTCCAAGTATAAACATTGCCCACATAGACAAACAACTTCCTACACACTGTTATGAACAGAAGAAACTCGAGAACACTGTCCTCAACTATGCTATAGAGTATAATGCTTACATTTACAGTGAAGTGAATTGCTTCCCAAAACTGCTTAATGTGTTTATTTCTCTATTTCAATGGTATTCTGATTGTACGACACATTTACCGTTCTGGGCTCATTTAAGTAAACAATATATGATCCATACACTGTTAAATGTGATCTGAACTCTAAATAAGGCTTTCCTGGATCATAGATACATTTTATACACAAACAAAAGAGTTGGAGAATTGTTTTATACATCTTCTATGCGAGTTCTCATCTATTTACAATTGTTACCCCAGAATTACTGATGTTTTCTTGTAGTTTCTAACATTAAGACAACAATAATCATTGGGATCATGGACAAACATCTGCCTGAACACTGTAATGAACCTGGAAAGTTCGGGAACTTTGCCACTCAACTAGTTTTGAGTGTTTAATGATACATTTCAGTGAAGAGTAATTCAAAGCAACTCAATTTGCTTATTTCTCTCTTTCAAGCTTTGTGTGACATACATTTAAGGTTCTAGCTTCCTTGAAGTAAAAAATATAGGATTCATACACTGTGTAATGTGCTCTCAACTCGAATTAAGGAATTCCTGGATGTTAGATACCTTTCTACACTAAGAACTGACTTTGAGAATTCGTTTCAGCTGTTCTAAACGAGTTATCATCTATTTACTGCCATTTTCTCTGAATTATTCATGTTTTCATGTAGTTTCTTATATTCAGCCATCTTGTCCAAGTATAAACATTGCCCACATAGACAAACAACTTCCTACACACTGTTATGAACAGAAGAAACTCGAGAACACTGTCCCTCAACTATGCTTTAGAGTGTAATGCTACATTACAGTGAAGTGTATTGCTTCCCAAAGCTGCTTAATTTGCTGATTTCTCTCTTTCAAGCCTTGTGTGAGACACAGTTAAGGTTCTAGGATGCTTTAAGTAAATAAAAGAGGTTTCCTACACTGTTTATTGTGTTCTTAACTCTAATTAAGAATTTCCTGGATGTTGGATACCTTTTCTACACTAAGAACTGACTTGGAGTATGTGTTTCTGCTGTTCTAAACCAGTTCTCATCTATTTACTGCCATTTTCTCTGAATTATTCATGTTTTCATGTAGTTTCCTATATTCAGCCATCTTGTCCAAGTATAAACATTGCCCACATAGACAAACAACTTCCTACACACTGTTATGAACAGAAGAAACTCGAGAACACTGTCCCTCAACTATGCTATAGAGTGTAATGCTACATTACAGAGAACTGTATTGCTTCCCAAAGCTGCTTAATGTGTTTATTTCTCTATTTCAATGGTATTCTGATTGTAGGACACACATTTACCGTTCTAGGCTCATTTAAGTAAACAATAAATGATCCATACACTGTTAAATGTGATCTGAACTCTAAATAAGGCTTTCCTGGATCGTAGATACATTTTATACACAAACAGAAGAGTTGGAGAATTGTTTTATACATCTTCTATGCGAGTTCTCATCTATTTACAATTGTTTTCCCAGAATTACTGATGTTTTCTTGTAGTTTCTAACATTAGACCAAGAATAAGCATTTTGAACATAGACGAACAACTACCTAAACACTGTAATGAACCTGAAAAGCTCGGGAACATTGCCTCTCAACTAGTTTTGAGAGTTTAATGATACATTTCAGTGAAGAGTCATGAAAAGCTACTCAATTTGCTTATTTCTCTCTTTCAAGCTTTGTGTGACATACATTTAAGGTTCTAGCTTCCTTGAAGTAAAAATACAGGATTCATACACTGTGTAATGTGCTCTCAACTCGAATTAAGGAATTCCTGGATGTTAGATACCTTTCTACACTAAGAACTGACTTTGAGAATTCGTTTCAGCTGTTCTAAACGAGTTATCATCTATTTACTGCCATTTTCTCTGAATTATTCATGTTTTCATGTAGTTTCCTATATTCAGCCATCTTGTCCAAGTATAAACATTGCCCACATAGGCAAACAACTTCCTACACACTGTTATGAACAGAAGAAACTCGAGAACACTGTCCCTCAACTATGCTATAGAGTGTAATGCTACATTACAGTGAAGTGTATTGCTTTCCAAAGCTACTCTATTTGCTGATTTCTCTCTTTCAAGCTTTGTGTGAGACACATGTAAGGTTCTAGGATGCTTTGAAGTAAAAATATAGGTTTCATACACTGTTTAATGTGCTCTCAACTCGAATTAAGGAATTCCTGGATGTTGGATACTTTTCTACACTAAGAACTGACTTGGAGAATTCGTTTCAGCTGTTCTAAACGAGTTCTCATCTATTTACTGCCATTTTCTCTGAATTATTCATGTTTTCATGTAGTTTCCTATATTCAGCCATCTTGTCCAAGTATAAACATTGCCCACATAGACAAACAACTTCCTACACACTGTTATGAACAGAAGAAACTCGAGAACTATGCTATAGAGTGTAATGCTACATTACAGTGAACTGTAAAGCTTTCCAAAGCTCGGGAACATTGTCTCTCAAGTAAGATATATATACAGTTTAATGATACATTTCAGTGAGGTGTTTGGCTTTTCAAAGCTACTCTATTTGCTTATTTCAGTCTTTCAAGCTTTGTGTGACATACATTTAAGGTTCTAGCTTCATTGAAGTAAAAAATATAGGATTCATACACTGTTTAATGTGCTCTCAACTCGAATTAAGGAATTCCTGGATGTTAGATACCTTTCTACACTAAGAACTGACTTGGAGAATTCGTTTCAGCTGTTCTAAACGCGTTCTCATCTATTTACTGCCATTTTCTCTGAATTATTCATGTTTTCTTGTAGTTTCCTATATTCCGCCATTGGACCAAGTATAAACATTGCCCACATAGACAAACAACTACCTAAACACTGTAATGAACCTGAAAAGCTCGGGAACATTGCCTCTCAACTAGTTTTGAGAGTTTAATGATACATTTCAGCGAGGTGTTTGGCTTTTCAAAGCTACTCTATTTGCTTATTTCAGTCTTTCAAGCTTTGTGTGACATACATTTAAGGTTCTAGCTTCATTGAAGAAAAAATATAGGATTCATACACTGTTTAATGTGCTCTCAACTCGAATTAAGGAATTCCTGGATGTTAGATACCTTTCTACACTAAGAACTGACTTGGAGAATTCGTTTCAGCTGTTCTAAACGAGTTCTCATCTATTTACTGCCGTTTTCTCTGAATTATTCATGTTTTCATGTAGTTTCCTATATTCAGCCATCTTGTCCAAGTATAAACATTGCCCACATAGACAAACAACTTCCTACACACTGTTATGAACAGAAGAAACTCGAGAACACTGTCCCTCAACTATGCTTTAGAGTGTAATGCTACATTACAGTGAAGTGTATTGCTTCCCAAAGTTGCTCTATTTGCTGATTTCTCTCTTTCAAGCCTTGTGTGACATACAGGTAAGGTTCTAGGATGCTTTAAGTAAATAAAAGAGGTTTCATACAGGGTTTAATGTGCTCTCAACTCTAATTAAGAATTTCCTGGATGTTGGATACCTTTTCTACACTAAGAACTGACTTGGAGAATGTGTTTCAGCTGTTCTAAACGAGTTCTCATCTATTTACTGCCATTTTCTCTGAATTATTCATGTTTTCATGTAGTTTCCTATATTCAGCCATCTTGTCCAAGTATAAACATTGCCCACATAGACAAACAACTTCCTACACACTGTTATGAACAGAAGAAACTCGAGAACACTGTCCCTCAACTATGCTATAGAGTGTAATGCTACATTACAGTAAACTGTATTGCTTCCCAAAGCTGCTTAATGTGTTTATTTCTCTATTTCAATGGTATTCTGATTGTAGGACACACATTTACCGTTCTAGGCTCATTTAAGTAAACAATAAATGATTCATACACTGTTAAATGTGATCTGAACTCTAAATAAGGCTTTCCTGGATCGTAGATACATTTTATACACAAACAGAAGAGTTGGAGAATTGTTTTATACATCTTCTATGCGAGTTCTCATCTATTTACAATTGTTTTCCCAGAATTACTGATGTTTTCTTGTAGTTTCTAACATTAGACCAAGAATAAGCATTTTGAACATAGACAAACAACTACCTAAACACTGTAATGAACCTGAAAAGCTCGGGAACATTGTCTCTCAAGTAAGATATATATACAGTTTAATGATACATTTCAGCGAGGTGTTTGGCTTTCCAAAGCTACTCTATTTGCTTATTTCTCTCTTTCAAGCTTTGTGTGACATACATTTAAGGTTCTAGCTTCATTGAAGTAAAAAATATAGGATTCATACACTGTTTAATGTGCTCTCAACTCGAATTAAGGAATTCCTGGATGTTAGATACCTTTCTACACTAAGAACTGACTTGGAGAATTCGTTTCAGCTGTTCTAAACGAGTTATCATCTATTTACTGCCATTTTCTCTGAATTATTCATGTTTTCCTGTAGTTTCCTATATTCAACGATCTTGTCCGAGTATATACATTGCCCACATATTCAAACAACTTCCTACACACTGTTATGAATAGAAGAAACTCGACAACTATGCTATAGAGTGTAATGCTACATTACAGTGAACTGTAAAGCTTTCCAAAGCTCGGGAACATTGTCTCTCAAGTAAGATATATATACAGTTTAATGATACATTTCAGCGAGGTGTTTGGCTTTTCAAAGCTACTCTATTTGCTTATTTCAGTCTTTCAATCTTTGTGTGACATTCATTTAAAGTTCTAGCTTCATTGAACTAAAAATATAGGATTCATACACTGTTTAATGTGCTCTCAACTCTAATTAAGGAATTCCTGGATGTTAGATACCTTTCTACACTAAGAACTGACTTGGAGAATTCGTTTCAGCTGTTCTAAACGAGTTATCATCTATTTACTGCCATTTTCTCTGAATTATTCATGTTTTCATGTAGTTTCCTATATTCAACGATCTTGGCCGAGTATATACATTGCCCACATATTCAAACAACTTCCTACACACTGTTATGAATAGAAGAAACTCGAGAACACTGTCCCTCAACTATATATACAGTTTAATGATACATTTCAGTGAGGTGTTTGGCTTTCCAAAGCTACTCTATTTGCTTATTTCTGTCTTTCAAGCTTTGTGTGACATACATTTAAGGTTCTAGCTTCATTGAAGTAAAAATATAGGATTCATACACTGTGTAATGTGCTCTCAACTCGAATTAAGGAATTCCCCGGTGTTAGATACCGTTCTACACTAAGAACTGACTTTGAGAATTCGTTTCAGCTGTTCTAAACGAGTTATCATCTATTTACTGCCATTTTCTCTGAATTATTCATGTTTGCATGTAGTTTCCTATATTCAGCCATCTTGTCCAAGTATAAACATTGCCCACATAGACAAACAACTTCCTACACACTGTTATGAACAGAAGAAACTCGAGAACACTGTCCCTCAACTATGCTATAGAGTGTAATGCTACATTACAGTGAAGTGTATTGCTTCCCAAAGCTGCTTAATGTGTTTATTTCTCTATTTCAATGGTATTCTGATTGTAGGACACACATTTACCGTTCTGGGCTCATTTAAGTAAACAATATATGATCCATACACTGTTAAATGTTATCTGAACTCTAAATAAGGCTTTCCTGGATCGTAGATACATTTTATACACAAACAAAAGAGTTGGAGAATTGTTTTAGACATCTTCTATGCGAGTTCTCATCTATTTACAATTGTTATCCCAGAATTACTGATGTTTTCTTGTAGTTTCTAACATTAGACCAAGAATAAGCATTGAGAACATGGACAAACAACTACCTAAACACTGTAATGAACCTGAAAAGCTCGGGAACATTGCCTCTCAACTAGTTTTGAGAGTTTAATGATACATTTCAGTGAAGAGTCATGAAAAGCTACTCAATTTGCTTATTTCTCTCTTTCAAGCTTTGTGTGACATACTTTTAAGGTTCTAGCTTGCTTGAAGTAAAAAATATAGGAATCATACACTGTGTAATGTACTCTCAACTCGAATTAAGGAATTCCTGGATGTTAGATACCTTTCTACACTAAGAACTGACTTTGAGAATTCGTTTCAGCTGTTCTAAACGAGTTATCATCTATTTACTGCCATTTTCTCTGAATTATTCATGTTTTCATGTAGTTTCTTATATTCAGCCATCTTGTCCAAGTATAAACATTGCCCATATAGACAAACAACTTCCTACACACTGTTATGAACAGAAGAAACTCGAGAACACTGTCCCTCAACTATGCTTTAGAGTGTAATGCTACATTACAGTGAAGTGTATTGCTTCCCAAAGTTGCTCAATTTGCTGATTTCTCTCTTTCAAGCCTTGTGTGAGACACAGGTAAAGTTCTAGGATGCTTTAAGTAAATAAAAGAGGTTTCCTACACTGTTTATTGTGTTCTTAACTCTAATTAAGAATTTCCTGGATGTTGGATACCTTTTCTACACTAAGAACTGACTTGGAGTATGTGTTTCTGCTGTTCTAAACCAGTTCTCATCTATTTACTGCCATTTTCTCTGAATTATTCATGTTTTCATGTAGTTTCCTATATTCAGCCATCTTGTCCAAGTATAAACATTGCAAAGCTCGGGAACATTGTCTCTCAACTAGTTTGAGAGTTTAATGTTACATTTCAGTGAAGAGTCATGAAAAGCTACTCAATTTGCTTATTTCTCTATTTCAAGCTTTGTGTGACATACATTTAAGGTTCTAGCTTCCTTGAAGTAAAAAATATAGGATTCATACACTGTGTAATGTGCTCTCAACTCGAATTAAGGAATTCCTGGAAGTTAGATACCTTTCTACACTAAGAACTGACTTTGAGAATTCGTTTCAGCTGTTCTAAACGAGTTCTCATCTATTTACTGCTATTTTCTCTGAATTATTCATATTTTCATGTAGTTTCCTATATTCAACTGTCTTGTCCAAGTATAAACATTGCCCACATAGACAAACAACTTCCTACACACTGTTATGAACAGAAGAAACCCGAGAACACTGTCCCTCAACTATGCTATAGAGTGTAATGCTACATTACAGTGAAGTTTATTGCTTTCCAAAGCTGCTTAATGAGTTTATTTCTGTATTTCAATGGTATTCTGATTGTATGACACACATTTACCGATCTAGGCTCATTTAAGTAAACAATATATGTTTCATACACTGTTAAATGTGATCTGAACTCTAAATCAGGCTTTCCTGTCTCGTAGATACATTTTATACACAAACAAAAGAGTTTTAGAATTGTTTTATACATCTTCTATGCGAGGTCTCATCTATTTACAATTGTTTTCCCAGAATTCCTGATGTTTTCTTGTAGATTCTAACATTAGACCCAGAATAAGCATTGGGAACATGGACAAACAACTACCTAAACACTGTAATGAACCTGAAAAGCTCGGGAACACTGCCTCTCAACTAGTTTTGAGAGTTTAATGATACATTTCAGTGAAGAGTCATGAAAAGCTACTCAATTTGCTTATTTCTCTATTTCAAGCTTTGTGTGACATACATTTAAGGTTCTAGCTTCCTTGAAGTAAAAATTATAGCATTCATGCACTGTGTAATGTGCTCTCAACTCGAATTAAGGAATTCCTGGATATTAGATACCTTTCTACACTAAGAACTGACTTTGAGAATTCGATTCAGCTGTTCTAAACGAGTTCTCATCTATTTACTGCCATTTGTTCTGAATTATTCATGTTTTCATGTAGTTTCCTATATTCAGCCATCTTGTCCAAGTATAAACATTGCCCACATAGACAAACAACTTCCTACACACTGTTATGAACAGAAGAAACTCGAGAACACTGTCCCTAAACTATGCTATAGAGTGTAATGCTACATTACAGTGAAGTGTATTGCTTCCCAAAGTTGCTCAATTTGCTGATTTCTCTCTTTCAAGCCTTGTGTGAGACACATGTAAAGTTCTAGGACACTTTAAGTAAATAAAAGTGGTTTCATACACTGTTTATTGTGTTCTTAACTCTAATTAAGAATTTCCTGGATGTTGGATACCTTTTCTACACTAAGAACTGACTTGGAGTATGTGTTTCTGCTGTTCTAAACCAGTTCTCATCTATTTACTGCCATTTTCTCTGAATTATTCATATTTTCATGTAGTTTCCTATATTCAGCCATCTTGTCCAAGTATAAACATTGCCCACATAGACAAACAACTTCCTTCACACTGTTATGAACAGAAGAAACTCGAGAACACTGTCCCTCAACTATGCTATAGAGTGTAATGCTACATTACAGTGAAGTGTATTGCTTCCCAAAGCTGCTTAATGAGTTTATTTCTCTATTTCAATGGTATTCTGATTGTACGACACACATTTACCGTTCTAGGCTCAATTAAGTAAACAATATATGTTTCATACACTGTTAAATGTGATCTGAACTCTAATTCAGGCTTTCCTGTATCGTAGATACATTTTATACACAAACAAAAGAGTTTTAGAATTGTTTTATACATCTTTTATGCGAGTTCTCAACTATTTGCAATTGTTTTCCCAGAATTCCTGATTTTTTCTTGTAGTTTCTAACATTAGACCTAGAATAAGCATTGGGAACATGGACAAACAACTACCTAAACACTGTAATGAACCTGAAAAGCTCGGGAACATTGCCTCTCAACTAGTTTTGAGAGTTTAATGATACATTTCAGTGAAGAGTCATGAATAGCTACTCAATTTGCTTATTTCTCTATTTCAAGCTTTGTGTGACATACATTTAAGGTTCTAGCTTCCTTGAAGTAAAAAATATAGGATTCATACACTGTGTAATGTGCTCTCAACTCGATTAAGGAATTCCTGGAAGTTAGATACCTTTCTACACTAAAAACTGACTTTGAGAATTCGTTTCAGCTGTTCTAAACGAGTTCTCATCTATTTACTGCCATTTTCTCTGAATTATTCATGTTTTCATGTAGTTTCCTATATTCAGCCATCTTGTCCAAGTATAAACATTGCCCACATAGACAAACAACTTCCTACACACTGTAAAGAACTGAAGAAACTCGAGAACACTGTCCCTCAACTATGCTATAGGGTGTAATGCTACATTACAGTGAAGTGTATTGCTTCCCAAAGCTGCTTAATGAGTTTATTTCTCTATTTCAATGGTATTCTGATTGTACGACACACATTTACCGTTCTAGGCTCAATTAAGTAAACAATATATGTTTCATACACTGTTAAATGTGATCTGAACTCTAATTCAGGCTTTCCTGTATCGTAGATACATTTTATACACAAACAAAAGAGTTTTAGAATTGTTTTATACATCTTTTATGCGAGTTCTCAACTATTTACAATTGTTTTCCCAGAATTCCTGATGTTTTCTTGTAGTTTCTAACATTAGACCTAGAATAAGCATTGGGAACATGGACAAACAACTACCTAAACACTGTAATGAACCTGAAAAGCTCGGGAACATTGCCTCTCAACTAGTTTTGAGAGTTTAATGATACATTTCAGTGAAGAGTCATGAATAGCTACTCAATTTGCTTATTTCTCTATTTCAAGCTTTGTGTGACATACATTTAAGGTTCTAGCTTCCTTGAAGTAAAAAATATAGGATTCATACACTGTGTAATGTGCTCTCAACTCGATTAAGGAATTCCTGGAAGTTAGATACCTTTCTACACTAAAAACTGACTTTGAGAATTCGTTTCAGCTGTTCTAAACGAGTTCTCATCTATTTACTGCCATTTTCTCTGAATTATTCATGTTTTCATGTAGTTTCCTATATTCAGCCATCTTGTCCAAGTATAAACATTCCCCACATAGACAAACAACTTCCTACACACTGTAAAGAACTGAAGAAACTCGAGAACACTGTCCCTCAACTATGCTATAGGGTGTAATGCTACATTACAGTGAAGTGTATTGCTTCCCAAAGTTGCTCAATTTGCTGATTTCTTTCTTTCAAGCCTTGTGTGAGACACATGTAAAGTTCTAGGATACTTTAAGTAAATAAAAGAGGTTTCATACACTATTTATTGTGTTCTTAACTCTAATTAAGAATTTCCTGGATGTTGAATACCTTTTCTACACTAAGAACTGACTTGGAGTATGTGTTTCTGCTGTTCTAAACCAGTTCTCATCTATTTACTGCCATTTTCTCTGAATTATTCATATTTTCATGTAGTTTCCTATATTCAGCCGTCTTGTCCAAGTATAAACATTGCCCACATAGACAAACAACTTCCTTCACACTGTTATGAACAGAAGAAA
This sequence comes from Nyctalus aviator, assembly GCA_036971965.1. Classification (NCBI taxonomy): domain Eukaryota; kingdom Metazoa; phylum Chordata; class Mammalia; order Chiroptera; family Vespertilionidae; genus Nyctalus; species Nyctalus aviator. The sequence goes on along the minus strand of JAPZQD010000042.1, from coordinate 99,256 downwards.
CTGGAGAACACTGTCGCTCAACTATGCTATAGAGTGTAATGCTACATTACAGTGAAGTGTATTGCTTCCCAAAGCTGCTTAATGAGTTTATTTCTCTATTTCAATGGTATTCTGATTGTAAGACACACATTTACCGTTCTAGGCTCAATTAAGTAAACAATATATGTTTCATACACTGTTAAATGTGATCTGAACTCTAATTCAGGCTTTCCTGTATCGTAGATACATTTTATACACAAACAAAAGAGTTTTAGAATTGTTTTATACATCTTTTATGCGAGTTCTCAACTATTTACAATTGTTTTCCCAGAATTCCTGATGTTTTCTTGTAGTTTCTAAAATTAGACCAAGAATAAGCATTGGGAACATGGACAAACAACTACCTAAACACTGTAATGAACCTGAAAAGCTCGGGAACATTGCCTCTCAACTAGTTTTGAGAGTTTAATGTTACATTTCAGTGAAGAGTCATGAAAAGCTACTCAATTTGCTTATTTCTCTATTTCAATCTTTGTGTGACATACATTTAAGGTTCTAGCTTCCTTGAAGTAAAAAATATAGGATTCATACACTGTGTAATGTGCTCTCAACTCGAATTAAGGAATTCCTGGATGTTAGATACTTTTCTACACTAAGAACTGACTTTGAGAATTCGATTCAGCTGTTCTAAACGAGTTCTCATCTATTTACTGCGATTTTCTCTGAATTATTCATATTTTCATGTAGTTTCCTATATTCAGCTGTCTTGTCCAAGTATAAACATTGCCCACATAGACAAACAACTTCCTACACACTGTTATGAACAGAAGAAACTCGAGAACACTGTCCCTCAACTATGCTATATGGTGTAATGCTACATTACAGTGAAGTGTATTGCTTCCCAAAGTTGCTCAATTTGCTGATTTCTCTCTTTCAAGCCTTGTGTGAGACACATGTAAAGTTCTAGGATACTTTAAGTAAATAAAAGAAGTTTCATACACTGTTTATTCTGTTCTTAACTCTAATTAAGAATTTCCTGGATGTTGAATACCTTTTCTACACTAAGAACTGACTTGGAGTATGTGTTTCTGCTGTTCTAAACCAGTTCTCATCTATTTACTGCCATTTTCTCTGAATTATTCATATTTTCATGTAGTTTCCTATATTCAGCCGTCTTGTCCAAGTATAAACATTGCCCACATAGACAAACAACTTCCTTCACACTGTTATGAACAGAAGAAACTGGAGAACACTGTCCCTCAACTATGCTATAGAGTGTAATGCTACATTACAGTGAAGTGTATTGCTTCCCAAAGCTGCTTAATGAGTTTATTTCTCTATTTCAATGGTATTCTGATTGTACGACACACATTTACCGTTCTAGGCTCAATTAAGTAAACAATATATGTTTCATACACTGTTAAATGTGATCTGAACTCTAATTCAGGCTTTCCTGTATCGTAGATACATTTTATACACAAACAAAAGAGTTTTAGAATTGTTTTATACATCTTTTATGCGAGTTCTCAACTATTTACAATTGTTTTCTCAGAATTCCTGATGTTTTCTTGTAGTTTCTAACATTAGACCAAGAATAAGCATTGGGAACATGGACAAACAACTACCTAAACACTGTAATGAACCTGAAAAGCTCAGGAACATTGCCTTTCAACTAGTTTTGAGAGTTTAATGATACATTTCAATGAAGAGTCATGAAAAGCTACTCAATTTGGTTATTTCTCTATTTCAAGCTTTGTGTGACATACATTTAAGGTTCTAGCTTCCTTGAAGTAAAAAATATAGGATTCATGCACTGTGTAATGTGCTCTCAACTCGAATTAAGGAATTCCTGGATGTTAGATACCTTTCTACACTAAGAACTGACTTTGAGAATTCGTTTCAGCTGTTCTAAACGAGTTCTCATCTATTTACTGCCATTTTCTCTGAATTATTCATGTTTTCATGTAGTTTCCTATATTCAGCCAACTTGTCCAAGTATAAACATTGCCCACATAGACAAACAACTTCCTACACACTGTTATGAACAGAAGAAACTCGAGAACACTCTCCCTCAACTATGCTATAGAGTGTAATGCTACATTACAGTGAAGTGTATTGCTTCCCAAAGTTGCTCAATTTGCTGATTTCTCTCTTTCAAGCCTTGTGTGAGACACATGTAAAGTTCTAGGATACTTTAAGTAAATAAAAGAGGTTTCCTACACTGTTTATTGTGTTCTTAACTCCAATTAAGAATTTCCTGCATGTTGAATACCTTTTCTACACTAAGAACTGACTTGGAGTATGTGTTTCTGCTGTTCTAAACCAGTTCTCATCTATTTACTGCCATTTTCTCTGAATTATTCATATTTTCATGGAGTTTCCTATATTCAGCCGTCTTGTCCAAGTACAAACATTGCCCACAAAGCCAAACAACTTCCTACACACTGTTATGAACAGAAGAAACTGGAGAACAATGTCCCTCACCTATGCTATAGAGTGTATTGCTACATTACAGTGAAGTGTACTGCTTCCCAAAGCTGCTTAATGTGTTTATTTCTCTATTTCAATGGTATTCTGATTGTACGACACACATTTACCGTTCTAGGCTCATTTAAGTAAACAATATATGATTCATACACTGTTAAATGTGATCTGAACTCTAAATAAGGCTTTCCTGGATCGTAGATATATTTTATACACAAACAAAAGAGTTTTAGAATTGTTTTATACATCTTCTATTCGAGTTCTCATCTATTTACAATTGTTTTCCCAGAATTACTGATGTTTTCTTGTAGTTTCTAATATTAGACCAAGTATAAGCATTGGGAACATGGAAAAACAACTACCTAAGCACTGTAATGAACCTGAAAAGCTCGGGAACATTGCCTCTCAACTAGTTTTGAGAGTTTAATGATACATTTCAATGAACAGTCATGAAAAGCTACTCAATTTGCTTATTTCTCTCTTTCAAGCTTTGTGTGACATACATTTAATGTTCTAGCTTCCTTGAAGTAAAAAATATAGGACTCATACACTTTGTAGTGTGCTCTCAACTCGAATTAAGGAATTCCTGGATGTTAGATACCTTTCTACACTGAGAACTGACTTTGAGAATTCGTTTCAGCTGTTCTAAACGTGTTCTCATCTTTTTACTGCCATTTTTCTCTGAATTATTCTTGTTTTCAGGGAGTTTCATATATTTGGCCTTCTTCTCCAAATAGAAGCATTGCCACGTACACAAACAACTTCCTACACACTGTTATGAACAGAAGAAGCTTGAGAACATTGTCCCTCAACTATGTTATTGAGTGTAATGCTACATTACAGTGACCTGTAATGTTTTCCAACATTGCTCACTTTGCTTATTTCTCTCTTTCAAGCGTTATGTGACACACATGAAAAGTTCTAGCCTACTTTAAGTAAATATAAGAGGTTTCATACATTGTTTAATGTGCTTTCACTTGAATTAAGGAATTTTTTTGATGTTAGATACCTTTTCTACATTAAGAACTGACTCGGAGAATCTGTTTCAGCAGTTCTAATGGAGTTCTCTACTTTTTACTGCCATTTTCTCTGAATTATGTATGTTTTCATGTAGTTTCCTTTATTCTGCCTTCTTGTCAAAGTAGAAGTATTGCCCACATATACAAACAACTTCCTACACAATGTTATTAACAGACAAATCTTGGGAACATTGTCCCTCAACTATGTTATAGAGTGACTAGAATTAAGGTATTCATGAATGTTAGATACCTTTCCTACAGTAAGAACTGACTTGAAGAAGGGGTTTCAGCTGTTCTAAAAGTATTTTCATCTTTCTACTGCCCTTTTCTCTGAATTATTCATGTTTTCATGTGGTTTCCTTTTCTCGCCCTTCTTGTCCCAGTAGAAGCATAGCCCACATACACAAACAACTTCCTACACACTGTTATGAACAGAAGACGCTTGAGAACACTGTCCCTCAACTATGTTATAGAGTGACTGGAATTAAGGTATTCATGGATGTTAGATAGCTTTTCTACACTAAAAACTGACTTGGGGAATCTGTTTCAGCTGTTTTAAACGTGTTCTCATCTTTTTACTGCCATTTTCTCTGAATTATTCATGTTTTCATGTAGTTTCCTATATTCGGCCTTCTTTTCAAAGTAGAAGCATTGCCCACATATACAAACACCTCAGACACAATATTATGAACAGAAGAAGCTTGGGAACATTTTTCGTCAACTATGTTATAGAGTGACTGGAATTTAGGTATTTAAGGATGTTAGATAGCTTTTCTACACTAAGAACTGACTTGGGGAATCTGTTACAGCTGTTCTAAACGTGTTCTCATCTTTTTACTGCCATTTTCTCTGAATTATTCATGTTTTCAGGGAGTTTCCTATATTTGGCCTTCTTGTCTAAGTAGAAGCATTGTCACGTACAAACACAACTTCCTACACACTGTTATGAACAGAAGAAGCTCGAGAACATTGTCCCTCAACTATGGTACAGAGTGACTGAATTAAGGTATTCATGGATATTAGATAGCTTGTGTACACTAAGAACTGACGTGGAGAATCCATTTCAGCTGTTCTAAACTAGTTCTAATCTATTTACTGCCATTTTCTCTGAATTATTCATGTTTTCATATGGTTTCCTTTTCTCGCCATTCTTGTCCCAGTAGAAGCATAGCCCACATATACAAACAACTTCCTACACAATGTTATGAACAGAAGAAGCTTGGAAACATTGTTCCTCAACTATGTTATAGAGTAACTGGAATTTAGGTATTCAAGGATGTTAGATAGCTTTTCTACACTAAGAACTGAATTGGGAAATCTGTTTCAGCTGTTCTAAAAGTTTTCTCTTCATTTTACTGCCATTTTCTCTGAATTATTTATGTTTTCGTGTGGTTTCCTTTTCTCGCCATTCTTGTCCCAGTAGGAGCATAGCCCACATATACAAACAACTTCCTACACACTGTTATGAACAGAAGAAGATCAAGAACATCCTCCCTCAACTATAGTATACAGTGACTGAATTAAGGTATTCATGGATATTAGATAGCTTGCCTAAACTAAGAACTGACTTGGGGAATCTGTTTCAGCTGTTCTAAACGTTTTCTCATCTTTTTACTGCCATTTTCTCTGAATTATTCATGTTTTCAGGATGTTTCCTATATTTGGCCTTCTTGTCCAAGCAGAAGCTTTGCCACATACACAAACAACTTCCTAGGCACTGTTATGAACAGAAGAAGCTTGAGAACATTGTCCCTCAACTATGTTATTGAGTGTAATGCTACATTACAGTGACCTGTAATGCTTTCCAACATTGCTCAATTTGCTTATTTCTCTCTTTCAAGCGTTATGTGACACACATGAAAAGTTCTAGGCTACTTTAAGTAAATATAAGAGGTTTCATACATTGTTTAATGTGCTTTCACTTGAATTAAGGAATTTTCTGATGTTAGATACCTTTTCTACATTAAGAACTGACTCGGAGAATCTGTTTCAGCAGTTCTAATGGAGTTCTCTACTTTTTACTGCCATTTTCTCTGAATTATTCATGTTTTCATGTAGTTTCCTTTATTCTGCCTTCTTGTCAAAGTAGAAGCATTGCCGACATACACAAACAACTTCCTACACAATGTTATTAACAGACGAAGCTTGGGAACATTGTCCCTCAACTATGTTATAGAGTGACTGGAATTAAGGTATTCATGGATGTTAGATACCTTTTCTACAGTAATAACTGACTTGGAGAATCTGTTTCAGCTGTTCTAAACGTGTTCTCATATTTTTCCTGCCATTTTCTCTGAATTATTCATGTTTTCAGGGAGTTTCCTATATTTGGGCTTCTTTTCCAAGTAGAACCATTGCCACATACAGAAACAACTTCCTGCACACTGTTATGAACAGAAGAAGCTCGAGAACATTCTCCCTCAACTATGGTATAGAGTGACTGAATTAAGGTATTCATGGATGTTAGATTGCTTTTGTACACTAAGAACTGACGTGGCGAATCCGTTTCAGCTGTTCTAAATGAGTTCTAATCTATTTACTGCCATTTTCTCTGAATTATTTATGTTTTCATGTGGTTTCCTTTTCTCGCCCTTTTTTTCCCAGTCGAAGTATAGCCCACATATACAAACAACTTCCTACACACTGTTATGAATAGAAGAAGCTTGAGAACACTGTCCCTCAACTATGTTATACAGTGACTGGAATTACGGTATTCATGGATGTTAGATACCTTTTCAACAGTAAGAAGTGACATGGAGAAGGGGTTTCAGATCTTCTAAACGTGTTTTCATCTTTTTACTGCCATTTTCTCTAAATTATTCATGTTTTCATGTAGTTTCCTATATTCTGCCTTCTTGTCAAAGTAGAAGCATTGCCGACATGTACAAACAACTTCCTACACAATGTTATTAACAGACGAAGCTTGGGAACATTGTCCCTCAACTATGTTATAGAGTGACTGGAATTAAGGTATTCATGGATGTTAGATACCTTTTCTACAGTAATAACTGACTTGGAGAATCTGTTTCAGCTGTTCTAAACGTGTTCTCATCTTTTTCCTGCCATTTTCTCTGAATTATTCGTTTTCAGGAAGTTTCCTATATTTGGCCTTCTTTTCCAAGTAGAACCATTGCCACATACAGAAACAACTTCCTGCACACTGTTATGAACAGAAGAAGCTCGAGAACATTCTCCCTCAACTATGGTATAGAGTGACTGAATTAAGGTATTCATGGATATTAGATACCTTTTCTACAGTACAAACTGCCTTGGAGAAGGAGTTTCAGCTGTTCTAAACGTGTTCTCATCTTTTTACTTCCATTTTCTCTGAATTATTCATGTTTTCAGGGAGTTTCCTATATTTGGCCTTCTTGTCCATGTAGAAGCATTGCCACATATAGAAACAACTTCCTACACACTGTTATGAACAGAAGAAGCTTGAGAACATTCTCCCTCAACTATGTTATAGAGTGACTGGAATTAAGGTATTCATGGATGTTAGAAAGTTTTCTGCACTAAGAACTGACGTGGAGAATCCGTTTCAGCTTTTCTAAATGAGTTCTAATCTATTTACTCCCTTTACTCTGAATTATTCATGTTTTCATGTGGTTTCCTTTTCTCGCCCTTTTTGTCCCAGTAGAAGCATAGCCCACATATACAAACTACTTCCTACACAATGTTATGAACAGAAGAAGCTTGAGAACACTGTCCCTCATCTATGTTATAGATTGACTGGAATTAAGGTATTCATGGATGGTAGATAGCTTTTCTATACTAAGAACTGACGTGGAGAATCCGTTTCAGCTGTTCTAAAGGAGTTCTAATCTATTTACTGCCATTTCCTCCGAATTATTCATGTTTTCATGTGGTTTCCTTTTCTCACCATTCTTTTCTCAGTAGAAGGATTGCCAACATATACAAACAACTTCCTACACATGGTTATGAACAGAGGAAGCTCGAGAACTTTGACCCTCAACTAGGTTATAGAGTGTAATTCTACATTACAATGAATTGTAATGCTTTCCAACAGTGCTAAATTTGCTTATTTCTCTCTCCAGCGTTGTGTGACACACATGTAAAGTTTCCTATATTCGGCCAAATTGTCCAATTATAAACGTTGCCCACATAAAAAAAACAACTTCCTACACACTGTTATGAACAGAAGAAGCTTGAGAACATTGTCCTTCAACTATGTTAAAAAGTGACTGGAATTAAGGAATTCATGGATGTTAGATACCTATTCTACACTACGAACAGACTTCGAGTATCTGTTTCAGCTTTTCTAAATGAGTTCTCTTCTATTTACTGCCATTATCCCTGAATTATTTATGTTTTCATGCAGTTTCCAGTATTTGGTCTTCATGTCCAAGTAGAAGAATTAACCACATATACGAAAAATTGCCTACACACTGTTATGAACTGCTTTCCAACAGTGCTCAATTTGCTTATATCTCTCTTTTGAGCACTGTGTGACACACATGTAAAGTTTTAGGCTACTTTAAGTAAATAAAAGAGGTTTCATACACTGTTTAATGTGCTTTCACTCGAATTAAGGAATTCCTAGATGTTAGATACCTTTTCTACACTAAGAACTGACTGGGAGAATCTCTTTCAGCAGTTCTAAACGAGTTCTCATCTATTTACTGCCACTTTCTCTGAATTATTCATGTTTTCATTTAGTTTCCTATCTTTGGCCTTCTTGTCCAAGTATAAACATTGCCCACATATACAAGCAACTTCGTACACTGTTATGAACAGAAGAAGCTCGAGAACATTGTCCCTCAACTATGTTATAGAGTGACTGGAATTAAGGAATTCATGGATGTTAGATAACATTTTTACACTAGGAACTGACTTTGTGAATCTGTTTCAACTGTTCTTAACAAGAACATTGTCCCTCAACTATGTTATAGAATGACTATAATTAAGAAATTCAGGATGTTAGCTACCTTTTTTACACTATAAAACTCACTTGGAGATTCTGTTTCACCTGTTCGAAATATGTTCTCATCTTTCTACTGCCATTTTATATTAATTATTCATGTTTTCGTGTAGTTTCTTATATTCACTCTTCTTATCCCAGAAGAAGCATAGCCCACATACACAAACAACTTCCTACACACGGTTATGAATATAGGAAGCTTGAGAACATTGTCCCACAACTATATTATAGAGTGACTAGAATTAACGAATTCATGGATGCTAGATAACTTTTCTACAGTAAGAACTGTTTATCGAATCTGATTCAGATCTTCTAAATGAGTTCTCATCTATTTAGTGCCATTTTCTCCCAATTTTCATGTAGTTTCCTATATTCACCCTTCTTGTCCAAGTAGAAGCATTGCCCACATATAAAAACAACTTCCTACACACTGTTATGAAAAGAAGAATGTCGAGAACATTGTCCCTCAACTATGTTATTGAGTGTAATGCTACATTACAGTGAACTGTAAATCTTTCCAACAATGCTCAGTTTGCTTATTTCTTTCTTTCGAGCCTTGTTTGATGCACATGTAAAGTTCTAGGCTACTTTAAGTAAATAAAATAGGTTTCATACACTGTTTAATGTGCTTTCAACTCAAATTAAGGAATTCCTGGATGTTAGATACCTTTTATACATTAAGAACAGACTCTGAGAATCCATTTCAGCAGTTCTAAAAGAGTTCTCTTCTATTTACTGCCATTTTCTATGAATTACTCATGTTTTCATGTAATTTCCAAAATTCGGCCATCTTGTCCAAGTATAAATATTGCCCACATATACAAACAACTTCCTAAACACGGTTATGAACAGAAGAAGCTCGAGAACATTGTCCCTCAACTATGTTATAGAGTGACTGGAATTAAGGAATTCATGGAAGTTAGATAAGTTTTGTACACTAAGAACTGACATGGAGAATCTGTTTCAGCTGTTCTAAACGAGTTCTCATCTATTTACTGCCATTTTCTCTAAATTATTCATGTTTTCATGTAGTTTCCTATATTTGGCCTTCTTGTCCAAATAGAAGCATTGCCCACATATACAAACAACTTCCTACACAATGTTATGAACAGAAGAAGCTCGACAACATTGTCCCTCAACTATGTTATAGAGTGTAATGCTGCATTGCAGTGAACTGTAATGCTTTCCAACATTGCTCCATTTCCTTATTTCTCTCTTTTGAGCCTTGTGTGGCACACGTGGAATGTTCTAGGCTACTTTAAATAAATAAAAGAGGATTCATACACTGTTTACGGTGCTTAAAACTAGAATTAAGGAATTCCTGGATGTTTGATACCTTTTTACAGTGAGAACTGACTTGGAGAATATGTTTCAGCACTTCTAAACGAGTTCTCTTCTATTTCCTGCCATTTTCTCTGAATTACTCATATTTTCATGTAGTTTCCTATATTCGGCCATCTTATCCAAATATGAACATTGCCCACATATACACACAACATCCTACACACTGTTATGAACAAAAGAAGCTCAAGAACATTATCCCTCAATTATGTTATAGAGTGACTACAATTAAGGAATTCATGGAAGTTAGATAACTATTCTACACTAAGAACTGACTTGGAGCATCTGTTTCAGCTGTTCTAAACAAGTTCTCATCTATTTACTGCCATTTTCTCTGAATTTTAATGTTTTCATGTAGTGTCCTATATTCGGCCAACTTATCCAATGCAGACGTGGCCAACATATAAAACTACTTCCTACACACTGTTATGAACATAAGAAGCTCGAGAACATTGTCCCTCAACAATAATATACAGTGACTGGAATTAGGAATTCATGGATGTTAGATAACTTTTCTACACTAAGAATTGACTTGGAGAATCTGTTTCAGCTGTTCTAAACGAGTTCTCATCTATTTACTGCCATTTTCTCTGAATTATTCATGTTTTCATGTAGTTTCCTATATTCGGCCTCCTTGTCCAAGTAGAAGCATTGCCCACATATACAAACAACTTTCTACACACTGTTATAAACAGAAGAAGCTCGAGGACATTGTCCTTCAACTATGTTATAGAGTGTAATGCTGCAGTGTGAACTGTAATGCTTTCCAACATTACTCAATTTGCTTATTTCTCTCTTTCGAGCCTTGTGTGACACATATGTAACGTTCTGGGCTACTTTAAGTAAATAAAAGAGGTTTCATACACTGTTTAAGGTGCTTACAACTAGAACTAAGGAATTCCTAGATGTTAGATAACTTTTTTACAGTGAGAACTTACTTGGAGAATCTGTTTCAGCACTTCTAAATGAGTTCTGTTCAATTTACTGGCATTTTATCTGAATTACTCATGTTTTCATGTAGTTTCCTAATTTCGGCCATCTTGTCCAAGTATAAACATTGCCCACATATACAAACAACTTCCTACATACTCTTATGAACAGAAGAAACTCGAGAACATTGTCCCTCAACTATGTTATAGAGTGAGAGGAATTACGGAATTCATGTATGTTAGATAACGTTTCTACACTAAGAACTGATTTGAAGAATCTGTTTCAGCTGTTCTGAACGAGTTCTCACCTATTTATTGCCATTTTCTCTGAATTATTCATGTTTTCATGTAGTTTCCTATATTCTCCCTTCTTATCCAAGTAGAAGCATTGCCCACTTATACAGACAACTTCCTACACACTTTTATGAACAGAAGATGGTCGAGAACATTGTCCCTCAACTATTTTATAGATTGTAATGATAAATTACAGTGAACTGTAATGCTTTCCAACTTTGCTCAATTTGCTTATTTCTCTCTTTTGAGCCTTGTGTGACACACATGTACAGTTCTAGGCTACTTTAAGTAAATAACAGAGGGTTCATACACTGATTAATGTGCTTTCACTCGAATTTAGGAATTCCTGTATGTTAGGTACCTTTTCTACAGTAAGAACTGACTTGGAGAATCTGTTTCAGCAGTTCTAAATGAGTTCTCATCAATTTACTGCAATTTTCTACGAATTACTCATATTTTCCTGTAGTTTCCTATATTCGGCCATCTTGTCCAATTATAAACATTGCCCACATATACAAACAACTTCCTAAACACTGTTATGAACATAAGAAACTCGAGAATATTGTCCCTCAAGTATATTATACAGTGACTGGAATTAGGAATTCATGGATGTTAGATAACTTTTCTAAACTAAGAACTGAATTGGAGAATCTGTTTCAGATGTTCTAAACGAGTTCTTGTCTATTTACTGCAATTTTCTCTGAATTATTCATGTTTTCATATAGTTTCCTATATTTGGCCTCCTTGTCCAAGTAGAAGCATTGCACACATATACAAACAACTTCCTACACACTGTTATAAACAGAAGAAGCTCGAGGACATTGTCCTCAACTATGTTATAGAGTGTAATGCTGCATTGCAGTGAACTGTAATGCTTTCCAACATTACTCAATTTGCTTATTTCTCTCTTTCAATCCTTGTGTGACACACATGTAACTTTCTGGGCTACTTTAAGTAAATAAAAGAGGTTTCATACACTGTTTAAGGTGCTTACAAGTAGAATTAAGGAATTCCTAGATGTTAAATACCTTTTTTACAGTGAGAACTGACATGGAGAATCTGTTTCAGCACTTCTAAACGAGTTCTCTTCAATTTACTGGGATTTTATCTAAATTACTCATGTTTTCATGTAGTTTCCTATATTCGGCCATCTTGTCCAAGTATAAACATTGCCCACATATACAAACAACTTCCTAAACGCTGTTATGAACAGAAGAAGCTCGAGAATATTGTCCCTCCACTATATTATACAGTGACTGGAATTAGGGATTCATGGATGTTAGATAAATTTTCTACACTAAGAACTGACTTGGAGAATCTGTTTCAGCTGTTCTAAACGAGTTCTCATATATTTACTGCCATTTTCTCTGAATTATTCATGTTTTCATGTAGTTTCCTATATTCGGCCTTCTTGTCCAAGTAGAAGCATTGCCCACACATACAAACAACTTCCTACACACTGCTCAGAACAGAAAAAGCTCGAAAACATTGTCCCAGAACTATGTTATTGAGTGTAATTCTACATTACAGAGAACTGTAATGCTTTCCAACATTGCTCAATTGGCTTATTTCTCTCTCACGAGCCTTGTGTGACACACATGTAAAGTTCTAGTCTACTTTAAGTAAATGAAAGTTGTTTCATACACTGTTTCATGTGCTTTCAATTCGAATTAAGGTATTCCTGCATGTTAGATACCTTTTCTACACTAAGAACTGACTTGGAGAATCTGTTTCAGCAGTTCTAAATGAGTTCTCTTCTATTTACTGCCATTTTCTCTGATTTACTCATGTTTTAATGTAGTTTCCTACATTCGGCCATCTTGTCCAAGTATAAACATTGCCCACATATACAAACAACTTCCTACACTGTTATGAGCGGAAGAACTGGAGAACATTGTCCCTCAACTATGTTATAGAGTGACTGGAATTCAGGATTTCATGGAAGATAAATAAATTTTCTACACTAAGAACGGACTTTGACAATCTGTTTCAGCTCTTTTAAGGAGTTCTCATCTATTTACTGCCATTTTCTCTGAATTTTCATGTTTTCATGTAGTTTCCTATATTCAGCCAAGTTGTCCAAGTATAGACAGTGCACACATATACAAACAACTTCCTACACACTGTTATGAAGAGAAGAAGCTCGAGAACATTGTCCCTCAACTATGTCATAGAATGATATGAATTAAGGAATTCATGGATGTTAGATAACTTTTCTACACTAAGAACTGACTTGGAGAATCTGTTTCAGCAGTTCTAAATGAGTTCTCTTCTATTAACTGCCATTTTCACTGAATTTTCTTGTAGTTTTCTATATTCGGCCACCTTGTCCAAGTATAAACATTGCCCACAATAACAAACAACTTCCTACACACTGTTATGAACAGAAGAAGCTCGAAAACATTGTCCCTCAACTATGTTATACAATGACTGGAATTAAGGTATTCATGGATGTTAGATACCTTTTCTACACTACGAACTGACTTGGAGAGTCTAATTCAGCTGTTGCAAACGTGTTCTCCTTTTCTACTGACATTTACTCTGAATTATTCATGTTTTCATGTAGTTTCCTATATTCGACATTCTTGTCCAAGTAGTAGCAATGCGCACATATACAAACAACTTCCTACACACTGTTAAGAACAGAAGAAGCTTGAGAACATTGTCCCTCAACTATGTTATAGTGTGACTGGAATTAAAGAATTCATGGATGTTTGATAACTTTTCTTCACTAAGAACTGACTTTGGGAATCTGTTTCAGCTGTTCTAAACGTGTTCTCATCTTTTTACTGCCATTTTCTCTTAATTATTCAAGTTTTCATTTAGTTTCCTATTCTGTTCATAACAACATTTAGGTCGTTGTTTGTCCAGGTTCCCAATGCTTATAACTGGCCGAATGTTTGAAAGGACTAGAAAACATCAGTAATCCTGGGAAAACAATAGTAAATATATGAGAAGTCGCATAGAACATGTATAAAACACGTCTCCAAGTATTTTGCTTTTTTATAAAAGTTCTCTATAATCAGGAAATCCTGAATTAGAGTTCAGATCCCATGAAACAGTGTATGAATCCTATATTTTTTACTTAAAGGAGCCTAGGACGGTAAATGTGTGTCATACAAGGCAGAATACCATTGAAATGAGAAATAAACACATTAAGCAACTTTGGAAAGCCTTACAGTTCACTGTAATGTAGCATTACAGTCTATTACATTGTTGAGGGCCAATGTTCTAGAGTTTCTTCTGTTCAGAACCATATGTAGGAAGTTCTTTGTATATGTGGGCAATGTCTATACTTGGACAAGTTGGCTATACATAGGAAACAACATGAAAACATGAAAATTCAGAGAAAATGGCAGTAAATAGATGAGAATTCCTTAAACAGCTGAAACAGATTCTCCAAGTCAGTTCTTAAGGTAGAAAATTTAACTAACTTCCATGAATTCCTTAATTCCATTCAGTCTATATCATAGTTGAGGGACTATGTTCTTAAGTTCTTCCATTCATAACAGTGGAAGAAGTTGTTTGTATATGGGGGCAATGTTTATACTTGGACAAGATGGCCGAATATAGGAGACTACATGAAAACATGAATATTCAGAGAAAATTGCAGTAAATAGAAGAGAACTCATTTAGAACTGCTGAAACAGATTCTACAAGTCAGTTCTTAGTGTGTAAAAGTTCTCTAACATCCATAAATTCCTTAGTTCAAGTCACTCTAGAACATAGTAGAGGGACAATCTTCTTGAGCTTCTTCTGTTCATAAGAAGTGTGTAGGAATTTGTTTGCATATGTTGGCAATGTTTATACTTGGACAAGATGGCCGAATATAGAAAACTACATGAAAACATGAGTAATTCAGAGAAAATGGCAATAAATAGAAGAGAACTCATTTAGAACTGCTGAAAAAGATTCTCCAAGTCAGTTCTTAGTGTAAAAAGGTATGTGCCATCCAGGAATTCCTTAACTCGAGTTCAAAGCACATTAAACAGTGTATGAAACCTCTTGTATTTACTTAAAGTAGCCTAGAACTTTACATGTGTGTCACACAAGGCTTAAAAGAGAGAAATACGCAAATTGAGCAATGTTGGAATGCATTACATTTCTCTGTAGTGTAGCATTACACTCAATAACATAGTTGAGGGAGAATGTTTTCAAGCTTCTTCTGTTCATAACAGTGTGTAGGAAGTTGTTTGTATATGTGGGCAATGTTAGTACTTGGACAAGATGGCCAAATATAGGAAACTACATGAAAACATGAGTAATTCAGTTAAAATGCCGGTAATTAGAAGAGAACTCTTTTAGAACTGTTGAAACAGATTCTCCAAGTCCGGTCTTAGTGTTGAAAAGGTATCTAACATCCAGGAATCCCGTAATTCGAGTTGAAAGCACATTAAACAGTGTATGAAACCTGCTTTATTTACTTAAAGTAGGCTAGAACTTTACATGTGTGTCACCAACGCTAGAAAAAGAGAAATAACCAAATTGAACAATGTTGGAAAGCATGACAGTTCACTGTAATGTAGCACTACACTCGATAACATAGTTGAGGGACAATGTTCTTGAGCTTCTT
Source organism: Nyctalus aviator (assembly GCA_036971965.1). NCBI lineage: Eukaryota > Metazoa > Chordata > Mammalia > Chiroptera > Vespertilionidae > Nyctalus > Nyctalus aviator. Next base: position 83,695 of record JAPZQD010000042.1, on the reverse strand, counting down.
CTGTTCATAACAGTGTGTAGGAAGTTGTTTGTATATGTGGGCAATGCCTCTACTTGGACAAGAAGGGTGAATATAGGAAACTACATGAAAATTCAGAGAAAATGGCACTAAATAGATGATAACTCATTTAAAAGAGCTGAATCAGATTTGATAAACAGTTCTTACTGTAGAAAAGTTATCTAACATCAATGAATTCCTTAATTCTAGTCACTATATAATATAGTTGTGGGACAATGTTCTCAAGCTTCCTATATTCATAACCGTGTGTATGAAGTTGTTTGTGTATGTGGGCAATGCTTCATCTGGGACAAGAAGGGTGAATATAGGAAACTACATGAAAACATGAGTAATTCATAGAAAATGGCAGAAAATAAAAGAGAACTCGTTTAGAATTGCTGAAACAGATACTCCAAGTCAGTTCGTAGTATAGAAAAGGTATCTAATATCCATGAATTCCTTAATTCCAGTCACTGTATAACATACTTGTGGGACAATGTTCTTGAGGTTCTTCTGTTCATAACATTATATAGGTAGTTATTTGTACCTGTGGGCAATGTTTATAATTGGACAAGATGGCCGAATATAGGAAACTACATGAAAACATGAGTATTCAGAGAAAATGGCAGTAAATAGAAGAGAACTCATTTAGAACTGCTGAAACAGATTCTACAAGTCAGTTCTTAGTTTAGAAAAGTTATCTAACATCCATGAATTCCTTAATTCCAGACAATCTATAATATATTTGAGCAACAATGTTCTTGAGCTTCTTCTGTTCATAATAGTGTGTAGGAAGTTGTTTCTACAAGTGGGCAATTCTTCTACTTGGACAAGAAGGAGGAATGTTGGAAACTACATGAAAACATGAATAATTCAAAGAAAATGGCACTAAATAGAAGAGAACTAGTTTCGAACTGCTGAGACAGATTCTACAAATCAGTTCTTAGTGTAGAAAAGTTATCTAACATCCATGAATTCTTTAATTCCAGTCACTCTATCACATAGTTGACGGACAATGTTATCAAGCATCTTCTGTTCAAAACAGTGTGTAGGAAGTTGTTTGTATAAGTGGGCAATGTTTATACTTGGACTAGTTGGCCATATATAGGAAACTACATGAAAACATGAATAATTCAGAGAAAATGGCAGTAAATAGATGAGAACTCGTTAAGAACAGCTGAAACAAATTCTGCAAGTCCGTTCTTAGTGTAGAACAGTTATCTAACTTCCATGAATTCCTTAATTCCAGTCATTCTATAACATAGTTGAGGGACCATGTTCTCGAGCTTCTTCTGTTCATAACAGTGTTTAGGAAGTTGTTTGTATATGTGGGCAATGTTTATACTTAGACAAGATGGCCGAATATAGGAAACTACATGAAAATATGAGTAATTCAGAGAAAATGGCAGGAAATAGAAGAGAACTCTTTTAGAACTGCTGAAATGGACTCTCAGAGTCTGTTCTTAATGCATAAAAGGTATCTAACATCCAGGAATCCCTTAATTCGAGTTCGAGTTGAAAGCACAATAAACAGTGTATGAAACCTATTTTATTTACTTAAAGTAGCCTAGAACTTTACATGTGCGTCAAACAAGGCTCGAATGAAAGTAATAAGCAAATTGAGCAATGTTGGAAAGCATTACAGTTCACTGTAATGTAGCATTACACTCAATAACATACTTGAAGGACAATATTCTCGACCTTCTTCTTTTCATAACAGTGTGTAGGAAGTTGTTTGTATATGTGGGCAACGTTTATAATTGGACAAGTTGGCCGAATATAGGAAACTACATTAAAACATGAATAATTCAGAGAAAATTGCAGTAAATAGACGAGAACTCATTTAGAATAGCTGAAACAGATTCTCCAAGTCACTTCATAGTGTAGAAAAGTTATCTAACATCCATTAATTTCTAATTCCAGTCAATTTATAACATAGTTGAGGGACAATGTTCTCGAGCTTCTTATGTTCATAACAGTGTGTAGGAAGTAGTTTGTATATGTTGCCAATGTCTATCTTGGACAAGTTGGCCGAATATAGGAAACTACATGAAAACATTAAAATTCAGAGAAAATGGCTTTAAATAGATGAGAACTCATTTAGAACCGATGAAACAGATTCTCCAAGTCAGTTCTTGGTGTAGAACACTTATCTAAGTTCCATGAATTCCGTAAATCCAGTCACTATATAACATAGTTGAGGGACAATGTTCTCGACCTTCTTCTGTTCATAACAGTGTGTAGGATGTTGTGTGTATATGTGGGCAATGTTCATCCTTGGATAAGATGGCCGAATATAGGAAACTACATGAAAATATGAGTAATTCAGAAAAAATGGCAGGAAATAGAAGAGAACTCATTTAGAAGTGCTAAAACAGATTCTCCAAGTCAGTTCTCACTGTAAAAAAGGTATCAAACATCCAGGAATTCCTTAATTCTAGTTGTAAGCACCTTATACAGTGTATGAAACCTCTTTTATTTACTTAAAGTAGCCTAGAACGTTACAGTCTGTCACATAAGGCTTGAAAGAGAGAAATAAGCAAATGGAGCAATATTGGAAAGCATTATAGTTCACTGCAATGTAGCATTACACTCTATAACATAGTGGAGGGACAATGTTCTCAAGCTTCTTCTCTTCATAACATTGTGTAGGAAGATGTTTGTATATGTGGGCAATGCTTCTACTTGGACAAGAAGGCCGAACAAAGGAAACTACATGAAAACATGAATAACTCAGAGAAAATGGCAGTAAACGGATTAGAACTTATTTAGAACAGCTGAAACAGATTATCCAAATGAGTTCTTACTGTAGAAAATTTAAATAACTTCCATGAATTCCTTAAATCCAGTCACTCTATAACATAGTTGAGGGACAATGTTCTCGAGCTTCTTCTGTTCATAACACTGTGTAGCAAGTTGTTTAGATATGTGGGCAATGCTTCTACTTGGACAAGGAGGCCGAATATAGGAAAAAACATGAAAAATGAATAATTCAGAGAAAATGGCAGTGAATAGATGAGAATTCCTTTAGAACAGCTGAAACAGATTCTCCAAGTCAGTTCTTAGTTTAGAAAAGTTACTAACATCCATGAATTCCTTAATTCCATTCACTCTATAACATAGTTGAGGGACAATGTTCTCCAGTTCTTCCGCTCATAACAGTGTAGGAAGTTGTTTGTATATGTGGGCAATGTTTATACTTGGACAAGATGGCCGAATGTAGGAAACTACATTAAAATATGATTAAATCAGAGAAAATGGCGGTAAATAGAAGAGAACTCGTTTAGAACTGCTGAAACAGATACTCCAAGTCAGTTCTTAGTGTAGAAAGGGTATCTAACATCCAGGAATTCCTTAATTCGAATTGAAAGCACATAAAACAGTGTATGAAACCACTTTCATTTATTTGAAGTAGCCTAGAACTTTACAGGTGTGTCACACAAGGCTCGAGACAGAGAAATAACCAAATTGAGCAATGTTGGAAAGCATTACAATTCACTGTAATGTAGAATTACACTCTATAACATAGTTGAGGGACAATGTTCTCGAGCTTTTTCTGTTCATAACATTATGTAGGAAGTTGTTTGTATATGTGGGCAATGCTTCTACTTGGACAAGAAGGCCGAATATAGGAAACTACATGAAAACATGAAAATTCAGAGAAAATGGCAGAAAATAGAAGAGAACTCGTTTACAACAGCTAAAACACATTCTCCAAGTCAGTTCTTAGTGTAGAAAAGATATCTAACTTCCATGAATTACTTAATTCCAGTCACTCTATAAGATAGTTGAGGGACAATGTTCTTGAGTTCTTCTGTTTATAACAGTGTGTAGCAAGTTGTTTGGATATGTCGGCAATCTTTATTCTTGGGCAAGTTGGCCGAATGTAGGAAAGTACATGAAAACATGAGTAATTCAGAGAAAATGGCAGTAAATAGAAGAGAACTTGTTTAGAACTGCTGAAACAGATTCTCCAAGTCAGTTCTTAGAGTAGAAAAGTATCTAACATCCAGGAATTCCTTAATTCTAGTGAAAGCACATTAAACTGTGTATGAAACCTCTTTTATTTACTTAAAGTAGCCTTGAACTTTACATGTGTGTCACACAAGTCTCGAAAGAGAGAAATAAGCAAATTGAGCAATTTTGGAAAGCGTTACAATTCACTGTAATGTAGCATTACACTCTTTAACATAGTTGAGGGACAATGTTCTCCAGCTTCTTCTGTTCATAACAGTGTCTAGGAAGTTGTTTGTATATGTGGGCAATGTTTATACCCGGACAAGGTGGCTGAATATACGAAACTACGTGAAAATATGAGTAATTCATTGAAAATGGCAGTAAATAGGAGAGAACTCGTTTAGAACTGTTGAAACCGATTTTCCAATTAGTTCTCAGTGTAGAAAAGATATCTAACAGGGAGGCCCGGCGGCCCAGGCGAGGAGCAGAGGTCGACAGGTCTTTCCTTGCTTCGTGTCCTTAGCCAGGTTCCCCTCGCTCTCCTGCTCTACTCTCTTCAGTCTTCCCCTAAACTGGTGAGGAGCCGGCTTTCAGACGTGGAGATACCGCAGTGTCAGTGTGTGTGACCAGCATCTGCTCAATGGAAAAATGTTGCAGGACTGAGCACCTGAATCCACCACTTCCGGATGAAGGCAGCCCACCAGCTGATTGACGCCCAGCCTGAGTGGAAGGTGACCTCTGACCAGAAACACCCCCTGCCATCACTCTCAAAAGACTGCAGAACTGGCTGATCAACCTGCTACAAGGAATTCAGATAACACCCTGCTGAATTCTCAGTTACATTAATATTTCTTTCTTATCTCCTCTCAAGATGAGAGAGAACTACACAATCAGACATCCTAAATCATGGGGAGAACAAAAAACACCCCGCATATGAAAGAAAAACAGTCTTCACCAGGAAAGGAAGTAAATGAGATAGAGACAAGCAACCTACCAGAGCAAGAATTCAGAGTACTGATCATAAGATGGCTAAAAAGAAGGGAAGACAAATTTGATAATATAAGTAAGAACCAAGAGGAAATGAAGAATAACCAAGAAGAAATGAAAAATGACATCGCTACTGTAAAGAACTCAATAGAAAGCATCAAGAGTAGATTAGAAGAAGCAGAGGACCATATGAGCGAGCAAGCAGACAAGATGGAAAAAAAATACCCAATTAAAACAGCTTCTGGAAAATAAAATTAAAAAATAGGAGGGAAGTCTAAGGGAACTTTGGGACAATACAAAACAAAACAATATTAGAATAATAGGGGTTCCAGAAGGAAAGGGAATTGAGGAAGACATGGAAAACGTATTTCAAGAAATAATGACAGAAAACTTTCCTGAGATAGAGAAGAAAAAACCCACACAAATCCAAGATGCTCGCAGAGTCCCAAGCAAAATGAACCCCAGAAAACCGACCCATAGACACATTATAATTAAGCTGGCAAACACCAACGACAAAAAAAGAATTTTAAAAGCAGCCAGAGAGAGACAGAAAGTTACATATAAAAGAACCCCCATCAGACTAGCAACTGATTTCTCCACAGAAACTTATCAGGCCAGAAGGGAATGGGATGAAATATACAAAGTCAAGCAAAGTAAGGGTCTGAATCCAGGAATACTGTACCCAGCAAGGCTATCAATCAAAAGTGAGGGTGAAATCAGGAGCTTCATAGACAAAAACAGACTAAGGGAATTTATCTCCACCAAACCAGCAATGCAAGAAATGCTAAAGAGTCTGCTGTAAAATTAAAGAAATAGATAGAAAAGAAGGAACACAGGGGTATAGAATAAAAATGGCGTCAAATAAGTATCTATCAATGATAAATTTAAATGTAAATGGAATAAAAGCTCCGAACAAAAGACATAGGGTAACGGATTGGATAAGAAAACAAGACCCATATATCTGTTGTCTACAAGAAACCTACCTCAGAAAAAAAGATGCACACAGACTGAGGGTGAAGGGATGGAAAAAGGTTTTCCAGGCGAATGGAAATGAAAACAAAAAGCTGGGGTAGCAATACTTATATCTGACAAATTAGATCTCAGAGTAAAGGACATAACAAGAGATAATGAAGGCCACTTCACAATACTAAAAGGAACAATCCAACAAGAAGAAATAACCCTGGTAAATATATATGCAGTCAATACGAGAGCACCCCAATATATGAAAAAAAAAACTGCTGGAGGACATTAAGGGAGAGATTAATAGCAATACAATCATAGTAGGAGATTTTAATACTCCACTGTCACCCTTTGACCAATCATCTAAACAAAAAATCAGCAAAGAAATATCAATCCTAAATGACTCGCTAGACCATATGGAATTAATCGACATCTTCAGAACATTCCACCCAAAAGCCACAGAATATACATTTTTCTCAAGCGCACAAGGGACGTTCTCAAAGATAGACCACATTTTGGGACATAGGCAAAGTCTCTTCAAATGCCAGAAGGTAGAAATAATATCAAGCATCTTCTCAGATCATAGTGGCATAAAACTGGAAATAAACTACAATGAAAAAAATCCAAAGAAATCAAACACATGGAGACTAAACAGCATGCTATTAAACACGGACTGGGTCACCAAAGAAATCAAGGAAGAAATTAAAAACATCCTGGAAACAAATGACAATGAAAACACAACTATCCATAATCTATGGGACACAGGAAAATCAGTTTTGAGAGGAAAGTTCATATCCCTACAAGCCTATTGCAAAAAACTAGAAAAAATGGTAACAAATGATCTAACTCTACAACTCAAAGAGATAGAAAAAGAGAAACAAGAAAAGTCCAGTGTAAGCAGAAGGAAGGAAATAACAAAACTCAAAGTGGAAATAAACGACATTGAGACCAAAGAAACTATACATAAGATCAACAAAACCAAGAGCTGGTTCTTTGAAAGAATAAACAAGAGAGATGGTCCACTAGCCAGGCTAACAAAGAAACAAAGAGAGAGGACCCAAATAAACAAAATCAGAAACGAAAGAGGTGAAATAACAACAGACCCCGCCGAAATACAAAGGATTGTTACAAAATACTACGAACAACTCTATTCCAACAAACTGAACAACCTGGAGGAAATAGACATATTCCTAGAAAATTACAAACTTCCAAAACTCAATCAGGAAGAATCTAAAAATCTCAATAGACCAGTGACTTGGGAAGAAATTGAAACAGTCATCAAAAAGCTTCCAGTAAGCAAAAGCCCAGGACCAGATGGCTTCACAGGAGAGTTTTACCAAACATTCAAGGAAGAACTAAAACCTATCCTCCTCAGACTATTCCAAAAAATCCAAGAGGAAGGAACACTTCCAAACTCCTTCTATGAAGCCAGCATCACCCTAATACCAAAACCAGACAAAGACAACTCAATGAAAGAGAATTACAGGCCAATATCCCTCATGAACATAGATAACAAAATCCTCAACAAAATTCTAGCAAATCAGCTCCAGCAGAGCATCACAAAGATCATATACCATGACCAAGTAGGATTTATTCCAGGAATGCAGGGTTGGTTCAATATCCGCAAATCAATAAACATGATACATCACATAAACAAATTGAAAGATAAAAATCATATAGTCATATCAATTGATGCAGAAAAAGCATTTGATAAAATCCAACACCCTTTCCTGATAAAAACTCTCAACAAGGTGGGAGTACAAGGATCATACCTCAACATAATAAAAGCTATATATGATAAACCCACAGCCAACATCATACTCAATGAGCAAAAACTAAAACCATTCCCTCTAAGAACAGGAACAAGACAGGGATGCCCACTCTCGCCACTCCTGTTTGACGTAGTACTGGAAGTACTAGCCATTGCAATTAGACAAGAGAAGGAAATAAAAGGCATGCAAATTGGAAAATAAGAAGTAAAGTTATCTGTATTTGCAGATGACATGATATTGTACATAAAAAACCCAAAAGACTCCATTAAAAATCTAATTGACTTAATAAATGAATTTGGCAATGTAGCAGGATACAAAATTAATGCTAATAAATCCATGGCATTTCTATTCACCAACAGTGAAGCTACAGAAACAGAGACTAAAAAAGCAATGCCATTTACCATCACACCAAAATAATTAAGATACCTAGGAATAAACTTAATTGAGGAAGTTAAGGACCTGTACGCGGAAAACTACACGACATTGAAAAAAGAGATAGAGGAAGATGTAAACAGATGGAAGAACATACCATGTTCATGGATTGGTAGAATCAACATCATCAAAATGTCCATACTTCCTAAAGCAATCTATAGGTTCGATGCACTCCCCATTAAAATACCAATGGCATATTTCACTGACCTAGAAAGAACTCTCCAAAAGTTATTTGGAACAATAAAAGACCCAGAATAGCCACAGCAATACTGAGAAAGAAGAGTAAAATAGGAGGGATCTCAATACCAGACTTCAAACTGTATTACAAAGACACTGTTCTCAAAACAGCCTGGTACTGGCACAAGAACAGACATGGAATCGAATCGAGAACCCAGACAATGGAATCGAATCGAGAACCCAGATATCAACCCAAATCACTATGCTCAATTAATATTTGACAAAGGAGGCACGAATATACAGTGGAGTCAACACAGTCTCTTCTATAAATGGTGTTGTGAAAATTGGACAGATACATGCAAAAGAATGAAATTAGATCACCAACTTACACCATACACAAAAAGAAACTCAAAATGGATACAGGACTTAAACATCAGATGGGAAACCATAAAAATACTAGAAGCATCCACAGGCAACAAAATCTCAGACATATGCCAAAAGAACTTCTTCACTGATACTGCCCCTAGGGCAATGGAAGCTAAAGAGAAAATTAACAAATGGGACTACATCAAAATAAAAAGCTTTTGCACAGCAAAAGAAACCATCAACAAAACAACAAGGAAGCCCACTGTGTGGGAGAACATATTTGAAAATGTTACCACTGATAAAGGTTTAATTTCCATCATCTACAAACAGCTTATACAACTAAATAAAGGGAAGAGGAATGATCCAATTAAAAAATGGGCAATGGACCTAACTAGAATATTTTCAAAAGAAGACAGAAGGAAGGCCAAAAGGCATATGAAAACATGCTCAAAGTAACTAATTATCCGAGAGATACAGATCCAAACCACAATGCGGTACCATCTCACAACTGTCAGAATGGCCAACATCAGCAAATCAATGAACGACAAGTGTTGGCGAGGTTGTGGAGAAAAAGGAACCCTCGTGCACTGTTGGTGGGAATGCAGACTGGTGCAACCACTGTGGAGAACAGTGTGGAGTTTCCTCAAAAAACTGAAAATGGAACTCCCATTTGACCCAGCAATCCCACTCCTAGGAATATATCCCAAGAAGCTAAAAACAACAATCAGAAATGATATATGCACCCCTATGTTCATAGCAGCACAATCTACAATACCTAGAATCTGGAAACAGCCCAGGTGCCCATCAGCAGATGATTGGATCAAAAAACTATGGTACTTCTACACAATGGAATACTATGCTGCCATTAAAAAAAAGGAATTCTCATCATTTGCAGCAACCTGGATACAACTAGAGAACATCATGCTGAGTGAAATAAGCCAGTCAATGAAAGAGAAATACCACATGGCCTCACTCATTTATGGGCATTAAAGAACAATATAAACTGACAAAACAAAAGTAAGATATAAAGACAGTAAAGCAACACGCAGACTGTAAAATTACAACAAGGACTGTAGGAAGATCTGGGGGAGATAATAGATCAGCCAAAGGACTTGTATACATGCAGGTATACAAGTACATGCATGTACAACCAATGGACACAAAACTCTGGGGAGGGAGGGTATGTATGCAAGGGGGGGAGTTAAAATATGTACACAGATATTAATTTAATAAAAATGAAAAAATAAAAAATAAATAAATTTTTAAAAAAGGAATAGAAAAAAAAGGAAAGAAAAGGTATCTAACATCGAAGAATTCATTAATTCGAGTTGAAAGCACATTAAACAGTGTATGAAACCTCTTTTATTTCCTTAAAGTAGCCTAGAACTTTACATGTGTGTCACACAAGGCTCGAAAGAGAGAAATAAGCAAATTGAGCACTGTTGGAAAGCATTACAGTTCACTGTAATGTAGCATTACACTCTATAACACAGTTGATGGACAATGTTCTCCAGCTTCTTCTGTTCATAACAGTGTGTAGGAAGTTGTTTGTAGATGTGTGCAATGCTTCTACTTGGACAAGAAAGCCGAATATAGTAAACTACATGAAAACAGTAATAATTCTGAGAAAATGGCAGTAAAAAGATGAGAACACGTTTAGAACAGCTGAAACAGATTCTCCAAGTCAGTTCTTATTGTAGAAAAGGTATCTAACATCCAGGAATTCCTTAATTCGAGTCACTCTATAACATAGTTGAGGGACAATGTTCTCGCGCTTCTTCTGTTCATAAAAGTGTGTAGGAAGTTTTTTGTATATGTGGGCAATGTTTATATTTGTACAAGTTGGCCAAATATAGGAAACTACATGAATACATGAATAATTAAGAGAAAATTGCAGTAAAAAATGAGAACTGGTTTAGAACAGCTGAAACAGGGTCTCCAAGTCAGTTCTTACTGTAGAAAAGGTATCTAACATCCAGGAATTCCTTAATTCGAGTTGAGAGCACATTAAACAGTGTATGAATCCTATATTGTTTACTTAAAGGATCCTAGAACTTTAAATGTATGTCACGGAAAGATTTAGAGAGAGAAATAAGCCAATTAAGTAGCTTTGAAAAGCATAACACTTCACTGAAATGTATCATTAAACACTATAACATACTTGAGAAACAACGTTCCCGAGCTTTTCAGTTTCATAACAGTGTTTAGCTCATTGTTTGTCCAGGTTCCCAATGCTTATACCTGGCCTAATGTTTGGAAGGACAAGAAAACATCAGTAATCCTGGGAAAATAACAGTAAATAGATGAGAACTCACATAGAACATATATAAAACACTTCTCCAAATCATTTGGTTGTTTATTAAAGTTATGTACGATCAGGAAATCCTTAATTAGAGTTCAGATCACATGAAACAGTGTATGAATCCTATATTGTTTACTTAAAAGAGCCTGGAACGATAAGTGTGTCTCATACAAGGCAGAATACCATTGAAATAGAGAAATAATCACATTAAGCAGCTTTGGAAAGCCTTACAGTTCACTGCAATGTAGCATTGCACTCTTTAACATAGTTGAGGGACAATGTTCTCGAGCTACGTCTGTTCATAACAGTGTATATTAAGCTGTTTGTGTATGTGGGTAATGCTTATACTTGCACAAGAAGGCGGAATATACGAAACTACATGAAAACATGAATAATTCAGAGAAAATGTCAGTAAATTGATGAGAACTAGTTTAGAACAGCTGAACCAGATTCTACAAATCAGTCCTTAGTGTAGAAAAGGTATCTAAGATCCAGGAAATACTTAGTGTTGAGAGCACATTAAACAGTGTATGAAACCTCTTTTATTTACTTAACGTTGCCTAGAACTTTACATGTGTTTCACTCAAAGCATATTGAGCAATGATGGAAAGCATTACAGTTCACTGTACTGTAGCATTACACTCTATAACATAGTTGAGGGACAATGTTCTCGTGCTTCTTCGGTTCATAACAGTGTGAAGTAAGCTGTTTGTATATATGGGCAATGTTTATACTTGGACAAGTTGACCGAATATAGGAAACTACATGAAAACACGAATAATTCAGAGAAAATGTCAGTAAAAAGATGAGAACTTGTTTAGAACGGCTGAAACAGATTCTCCAAGTCAGTTCTTACTGTAGAAAAGGTATCTAACATCCAGGAGTTCCTTAATTCGAGTTGAGAGCACATTAAACATTGTATGCATCCTATATTTTTTACTTAAAGGAGTCTAGAACTTTAAAAGCTTGAAAGAGAGAAATAAGCCAATTAAGTAGCTTTGAAAAGCATAACACTTCACTGAAATGTATCATTAAACTCTATAACATACTTGAGAGACAACGTTCCCGAGCTTTTCGGTTTCATAACAGTGTTTTGCTCATTGTTTCTCCAGGTTCCCAAAGCTTATACCTGGCCTAATGTTTGAAAGGACAAGTAAACACCAGAAATCCTGGAAAAACAACAGTAAATAGATGAGAACTCACATAGAACATGTATAAAACATTTCTCCAAATCTTTTGGTTGTTTATTAAAGTTATGTACGATCAGGAAATCCTCAATTAGAGTTCAGATCACATGAAACAGTGTAAGAATCCTATATTGTTTACTTAAAGGAGCCTAGAATGGTAAATGTGTGTCATACAAGGCAGAATACCATTGAAATAGAGAAATAATCACATTAAGCAGCTTTGGAAAGCCTTACAGTTCACTGTAATGTAGCATTACACTCTTTAACATAGTTGAGGGACAATGTTCTCGAGCTTCTTCTGTTCATAACAGTGTGTATTAAGCTGTTTGTATATGTGGGCAATGTTTATACTTGGACAAGAAGGCAGAATATAGGAAACTACATGAAAACATGAATAATTCACAGAAAATGTCAGTAAATTGATGAGAACTCGTTTAGAACAGCTGAAACAGATTCTCCAAATCAGTCCTAAGTGTAGAAAAGGTATCTAAGATCCAGGAAATACTTAGTCATAGTTGAGAGCACATTAAACAGTGTATGAAACCTCTTTTATTTATTTAAAGTTGCCTAGAACTTTACATGTGTGTCACTCAATGCTCAAAAGAGAGAAATATGCAAATTGAGCACTGTTGGAAAGCATTACAGTTCACTGTAATGTAGCATTACACACTATAACATAGTTGAGGGACATTGTTCTCGAGCTTCTTCTGTTCATAACAGTGTGTAGTAAGCTGTTTGTATATGTGGGCAATGCTTCTACTTGGACAAGAAGTCCGAATATAGGAAACTACATGAAAACATGAATAATTCAGAGAAAATGGAAGTAAAAAGATGAGAACTCGTTTAGAACAGCTGAAACAGATTCTCCAAGTCAGTTCTTATTGTAGAAAAGGTATCTAACATCCATGAATTCCTTAATTCGAGTTGAGAGCACATTAAACAGTGTATGAATCCTATATTATTTACTTAAAGGATCCTAGAACTTTAAATGTATGTCACAGAAAGCTTGAAAGAGAGAAATAAGCCAATTAAGTAGCTTTGAAAAGCATTACACTTCACTGAAATGTATCATTAAACTCTATAACATACTTGAGAGACAACGTTCCCGAGCTTTTCAGTTTCATAACAGTTTTTAGGTCATAGTTTGTCCAGGTTCCCAATGCTTATACTTGGCCTAATGTGTGAAAGGACAAGGAAACATCAGTAATCCGGGGAAAATAACAGTAAATAGATGAGAACTCGGAGCCTTCTGCAGTAGAGCCACAAAGCCCTTCTGTGCTCCTCTCATGCTCGGTACCCCATCAGTAGCCAGTGAGACCAGGTGGTTTGGTATTTATTTTTTCAGCACTTAAATAGTCCAGGACAGCCTTACAGATATCCTCACTCCTTGTTTGGTCTTTTAGTGGTATCAGCTCAATCAGTTCTTCCTGTGGCCCAAAAGAGTTCACATATCAGCAGAACAGCGCTATTTATATAATATCACCTTTATCTTTGGACTCATCACAGGCGATGTAGTACACCACAGTTGAATTGATGTCTTGAATTTGCTGTTTGCTGATGTTTTCTGCCATTTTAAGGATTCTGTCTTTGACAGTCTTCACAGAGAGAGGCATGTCTTTAATTTTCTGCACAATTTCATTCTTGTTTTTGAAGTCCTTGTATAGATGTTCTGAAACCTTAATGAATGCTTCTTTTATATACTCTCCATCTGTGATCAACTTCCCATGCTTGACTATTTCCTGAGGGGCAAACAAAACTAGCATATGTTGTGGAATTTGCAGACTTCACCCACTTCTTGGAAATATTTTTGCTCCTCTCAACATTCCTCATAAGTTCTGCAATGGCTTTTCATCTCTCATCTCCATCTGAATATTTTTCAGCAAAGGCTGTGTGTTTATTCTGGAAATGTCTTGCAACATTCGACTTTTTGTTGTTTGCAAATTTCTCACCACATATTGAGCATACTGGTAAACCAGTCTCGTCAGTAGAGAATGCAAATGATTCAGTCCATGTATCATTAAACACTCTGTTTTCCTCAAAAATTTTTCTCCTCTTGCCTTTATCCATGGCTGGCCTACCGGGTGGTCAAAAACAGGGATGTAATAAGAAATCACAAAATTAATCAGTGCCCGATGTAAATAATAATTAAAAATGAGGGCCCAATGTCATTTTCGTCATTATAAAAATAACATTTTTGTCACTTTTTGGTAATAATTTCTTTTCCTGACCCCCTCAAGAAGCCCTCCTCATCATAAAAATATTTTTTCTCACTTTTTTGTTATTTTCTGAACCCCTCGGAATTACTCTTCCTCATCATAAAAATAATTTTTGCCACTTTAAAAAAAAATATTTCTTTGTTTGGCCCCCTCAGAATTACTCCTCCTTATAGAAATAAACATTAAATTAACAAGTCACCTTTTTTTTTTTTTTTTACAGCCCGTGGCCCATCTACATGGCCGTCACTTTATTGTGTTGTCACCTTTAACTTAACTATAAATACTACAGCGAACAAGCGAGCCGCAGGTGTCTGTGGCTGTGGACAGGACTGCGGGGCTAAGAGCCACCCAGAGCTGCCCCACCCTGGGGCGAGGGAGGGGCAGCCGGCCACTGGCCCGCCCAGCTCTGTACACTATTTACAGCTCCAGTTCCGCTCTGGCCCTGGCCCTCTTCTGCAAGGTGTTGTGTGTGCAAGAAAGTGGCATCCTCTGTCTGTGCAAGTCCTTCCAGCGCAGCGAGCGCCGGGCCAGTTGTGGCCCTCAGCTGTCTGAGTCCAAATCACTTTTACCTTCCTCTTCCCTCTTCTCGGGCAATGCCTTGGAGGACGGCTTGGGCCACTTCTCGGCGTTTTCCGACTCCTCCGAGGAGGACCGCTTCTGCCGCCGCCACTCAGCCCGGCGGTTCTTAAACCAGACCTCCACCTTCTCCTAACAGAGGTTCACCTTCCGCGCCAGCTGCTCGCGCATGTCCACGTCGGGGTACTTGGTCTCCTGGAAGAGGTTCTCCAGCGCCTCCAGCAGCTCGTCCGTGAAGATGGTGCGGTGCTGCCGCTTCTGCTGGCAGTGCAGCTGGTTGAGGAGCTGCAGTTCGGAGAGCGACAGTGTGCCCACGTTCATGTAGGGCAGCATCTGGTGCGGCACCGGCTACACCAGCACCGAGCCGGGGGCCCTAGTAGCTGGCGGCGCGGGGATGCAGGAGCACTGGGCGCCCAGCAGCAGCACGGCCCTGCAGCACACCTGGCCCATGGGCGCCGCCTGCACGTGCAGCTGCTGCCCGTAGAAGTAGTTGCCATAGGCCAGGCGGGAGCCGCTAACCGCGGCCAGGAGGCCCGCGCCATCGGGGGCCACGGAGCGCGGGTAGAAGGTACCATAGTCTGGGGAGGACTCGGTGCTGACGCTGGCACTGTAGAGCGAGTCCCTGTGGAGCGCAGGGAAGACAATGGGGGCGGCGGGGCCAGGAGCCACCAGCAGCACCGCATCCTTGCAGCGCAGCCACGCAGCCAGGATGTTGTTGATGCTGAATATGCTGGCGGGCATCCCCGGAGCCCCGCGCTGGGCTGGGACCGGGGGCGCTGGGAGGAGGAGAAGAAGCGCCTCAGCGTGTGTGTGTGTGTGTGGGGGGGGGGGGGGGGTCCGCGCCTCCAGAGTCAGAGCAATCCGAAAGAGAGCGCCAGTGAGCATGGCCGCTCCCTCCCCACCCCGCCCCTGCTCCCACCTCAACAAGTCACCTTTTTTAAAAAAAAACAATTCATCAGGCCCCCAATATTTGTAAATTAATTAGTGAGCCATGCATGCCATAAAAATAATTCATCAGGCCCCCCAATATTCTGTAAATTAAATTAAGTAAATTAAATTTAAAAATGTAAATAATAATTTAATTAATTTATTTATTTAAAAAAATTTTATATAATAGCCACAAATTTCCTACAGTGTACATCTTATAAAAGGACCTGTTTCCCCTGCTTAACCAACAACAAAAATTAGTATCTGTTAATTTTTTTTTTACCTGGTTGCTGTTTTTTTTTTCTTTCAGGCTCTTGTTCTCCACTCACTGTACAGGCCCGACTCCCAGTGACAGTCACACTGCAAGCCCTCTCTTTCTCTTTCTCTAGTCCTCTCTGTCTTCTTTTTCCTTCTCCCTTTTTTCTCTTTATTGCTTTTTTTATTTATTATTTTTCAGTATCCCCTCTGTCAGCACTTCTGTTTCCCCTCGCAGTAGGCTCCTCCTCCCCAGCTCAGAGGTGCATGCTCAGCATTCACTCAGTGACATCACACGCTGTGATGTCAGGGAGGAGGCTGGGCCAGGACAGGGATGCTGTGGTTGCCTAGTGATGCTAAGTCATTGGCAACCTGCCACACAGAGCACCAGGAGCACCGGAGGCAGGGGAGATAAGTGATACAGCTCCCCGCCCCGCCCTGCTATCTGCCCTGCTAATGTTGGTTCTGCTGGGAGCCCCAGCAAAGGTTCAAAAGAGCCGCATGCAGCTCCAGAGCCGCAAGTTGCCGACCCCTGACCTAGGCTGTTTCCAAATTCTAGCTATTGTAGATTGTGCTGCTATGAACATAAGGGTGCATATATCCTTTCTGATTGGTGTTTCTAGTTTCTTGGGATATATTCCTAGAAGTGTGATTACTGGGTCAAATGGGAGTTCCTTTTTCAGTTTTTTGAGGAAACTCCATACTGTTCTCCACAGTGGTTGCACCAGACTGCATTCCCACCAGCAGTGCAGGAGGGTTCCTTTTTCTCCGCAACATCACGAACACTTGTCCTTTGTTTAATTGTTGATGTTGGCCTTTCTGACAGGTGTAAGATGGTACTGCATTGTTGTTTTGATTTGCATCTCTCGGATAACTAGTGACTTGGAGCATGTTTTCATCTATCTCTTGGCCATCCTTCTGTCTTCTTTTGAGAATATTCTATTTAGGTCCATTGCCCATTTATTAATTGGATCATACATCTTTCTTTTACTTAGTTGTATAAGCTGTCTGTAGATGTTGGAGATTAAACCTTCATCAGTGGTAACATTTGCAAATATGTTATCCTACAAGTGGGCTTTCTTGTTGTTTTGTTGATGGTTTCTTTTGCTGTGCAAAAGCTTTTTATTTTGATATAGTCCCATTTGTTAATTTTCTCTTTAGCTTCCATTGCCCTAGGGGCAGTATCAGTGAAGTTCTTTTGGCATATGTCTGAGATTTTGTTGCCTGTGGATGCTTCTAGTATTTTTATGGTTTCCCATCTGTTGTTTAAGTCCTGTATCCATTTTGAGTTTCTTTTTGTGTATGGTATAAGTTGGTGATCTAGTTTCATTCTTTTGCATATATCTGTCCAATTTTCCCAACACCATATATTGAAGAGACTGTCTTGACTCCATTGTATATTCGTGCCTCCTTTGTCAAATATTAATTGAGCAAAGTGATTTGGGTTGATATCTGGGTTCTCAATTCGATTCCATTGATCTATATGTCTGTTCTTGTGCCAGTACCAGGCTGTTTTGAGAACAGTGGCTTTGTAATACAGCTTGAAGTCTGGTATTGAGATCCCTCCTACTTTCCTCTTCTTTCTCAGGATTGCTGTGATTATTCTGGGTCTTTTATTGTTCCAAATGAACTTTTGGAGAGTTCTTTCTAGGTCAGTGAAATATGCCATTGGTATTTTAATGGGGAGTGCATCGAACCTATAGATTGCTTTAGGAAGTATGGACATTTTGATGATGTTGATTCTACCAATCCATGAACATGGTATGTTCTTCCATCTGTTTACATCTTCCTCTATCTCTTTTTTCAGTGTCGTGTAATTTTCCGCAAAAGGTCCTTTAATTCCTTAGTTAAATTTATTCCTAGGTATCTTAATTTTTTTTTTTTTTGCGATGGTAAATGGAATTGCTTTTTTAGTCTCTGTTTCTGTAATTTCACTGTTGGTGTATAGAAATGCCATGGATTTCTTGGCGTAAATTTTGTATCCTGCTACATTGCCAAATTCATTTATAAAGTCAATTAGTTTTTTAATGGAGTCTTTTTATTATTATTTTTTTATTGATTTTTTTACAGAGAGGAAGGGAGAGAGATAGAGATCCAGAAATGTTGATGAGAGAGAAACACCGACCAGCCGCCTCCTGCACACCCCCCACCAGGGATGTGCTGGCAACCAACGTACATGCCCATGACTGGAATCGAACCAGGGACCTTTCAGTCTACAGACTGACGCTCTACCACTGAGCCAAAACGGTTTCATCTCTTTTGGGTTTTTATGTACAATATCATGTCATCTTTAAAGAAGGATAACTTTACTTCTTCTTTTCCAATTTGGATGCCTTTTATTTCCAATTCTTGTCTAATTGCAATGGCTAGTACTTACAGTACTATGTCAAACAGGAGTGGCGAGAATGGGCATCCCTGTCTTGTTCCTGTTCTTAGAGGGAATGGTTTTAGTTTTTGCCCATTGAGTATGATGTTGGCTGTGGGTTTATCATATATAGCTTTTATTATGTTGAGGTATGATCCTTTTACTCCCACCTTGTTGAGAGTTTTTATCAGGAAAGGGTGTTGGATTTTATCAAATACTCTTTCTGCATCAATTGATATGACTATATGATTTTTATCTTTCGTTTTGTTTATGTAATGTATCACATTTATTGATTTGTGGATATTGTACCATCCTTGCATTCCTGAAATAAATCCTACTGGGTCATGGTGTATGATCTTTCTGATGCTCTGCTGGAGTCGATTTGCTAGAATTTTGTTGGGGATTTTGGCATCTATGTTCATGAGGGATATTGGCCTGTAATTCTCTTTCATTGAGTTGTCTTTACCTGGTTTTGTTATTAGGGTGATTCTGGCTTCATAGAAGGAGCTTGGAGGTGTTCCTTCCTCTTGGATTTTTTGGAATAGTCTGAGGAGGATAGGTTTTAGTTCTTCCTTGAATGTTTGGTAAAACTCTCCTGTGAAGCCATCTGGCCCTGGAAACTTTTTGATGACTGTTTCAATTTCTTTCCAAGTCACTGGTCTATTGAGTTTTTAGACTCTTCCTGATTGAGTTTTGGAAGTTTTTATTTTTCTAGGAATATGTCCATTTCCTCCAGGTTGTTCAGTTTGTTGGAATAGAGTTGTTCTTAGTATTTTGTAACAATTCTTTGTATTTCAGTGGGGTCTGTTGTTATTTCACCTCTTTCATTTCTGATTTTGTTTATTTGAGTCCCCTCTCTTTGTTTCTTGGTTAGCCTGGCTAGAGGTTCATCTCTCTTGTTTATCCTTTCAAAGAACGAGCTCTTGGTTTTGTTGATCTTATGTATTGTTTCTTTGGTCTCTATGTCATTTATCTCTGCTCTGAATTTTGTTATTCCCTTCCTTCAGCTTACAAGGGGCTTTTCTTGTTGCTCTTTTCCTAACTCTTTGAGTTGTCAAGTTAGATAATTTGTTACCATTTTTTCTTTTTTCTTTTTTTTCTTCTTTTTTCAATAGGCTTGTAGGGATATGAACTTCCCTCTCAAACTGCTTTTGCTGTGTCCCATAGATTTTTGGATAGTTGTGTTTGCATTGTCATTTGTTTCCAGGATGTTTTTAATTTCTTCCTTGATTTCTCTGGTAACCCATTCCTTGTTTTATAACATGCTATTTAGTCTCCATGTGTTTGATTTCTTTGGATTATTTTTTATTTTAGTTCATTTCCAGTTTTATGCCAGTATGATCTGAGAAGATGCTTGATAAGATTTCTATCTTCTTGAACTTTGCCTATGTCCCAAAATGTGGTCTATCTTTGAGAATGTCCCATGTGCATTGAGAAGAATGTATATTCTGTGGCTTTGGGGTGGAATGTTCTGAAGATGTTGATTAATTACATCTGGTCTAGTGAGTCATTTAGGATTTATATTTCTTTGCTGATTTTTTGTTTAGATAATTTGTCCAAGGGTGACAGTGGGGTACTAAAATCTCCAACTATGATTGTATTGCTATTAATCTCTCCCAAAATGTCCTCCAGCAGTTTTTTATTTTATTTTATGTATTTGGGTGCTCCCGTATTGGGAGCATATATATTTACCAGGGTTATTTCTTTTTGTTGGATTGCTCCCTTTAGTATTATGAAGTGGCTTTCATTATCACTTGTTATGTCCTTCACTCTGAGATCTAATTTGTCAGATATAAGTCTTGCTACCCCAGCTTTTTTTTCATTTCCATTTGCCTGTAAACCCTTTTCCACCCCTTTACCGTCAGTCTGTGTGCGTCTTTCTTTCTGAAGTGGATTTCTTCTAAACAACAGATGTATTGGTCTTGATTTCTTATCCAATCCATTACCCTATGTCTTTTTATTGGAGCATTTAATCCATTTATTCTTAAAGATATTATTGATAGGTACTCATTTGATGCCATTTTTATTCTATACCCCTGTGTTCCTTCTTCGCTTCCTATTTCTTTATTTTTACAGTAGACCCTTTAGCATTTCTTGCATTGCTGGTTTGGTCGAGATAAATTCCTTTAGTCTTTTTTTTTCTGTGAAGCTCCTGATTACACCTTCAATTTTGATTGATAGCCTTGCTGGGTACAATATTCTTGGATTCAGACCCTTCCTTTGCATGACTTTGTATATTTCATCCCATTCCCTTCTGGCCTAATGAGTTTCTGTTGAGAAGTCAGTAGCTAGTCTGATGGGGGTTCCTTTATATATAAATTTCTGTCTCTGTCTGGCTGCTTTTAAGATTCTTACTTTGTCGTTGGTGTTTGCCAATTTAATTATAATGGTCTTCTGGGATTCATTTTGCTTGGGACTCTGCGAGTACCTTGGATTTGTGTGAGTTTTTTTTTCTCTATTTCAGGAAAGTTTTCTGTCATTATTTCTTGAAATAGGTTTTCTATGCTTTCCTAAGTTTCCTTTTCTTCTGTAACACCAATTATGCAAATATTGTTTTGTTTTGTACTGTCCCAAAGTTCCCTTAGGCTCTCCTCCTGCTTTTTGATTTTTTTTTTTTTCTAGAAGCTGCTCTAATTGGGTATTTTTTCCATCTTGTCTTCTAGCTCACTGATGTGGTCCTCTGCCTCTTCTAGTCTACTCTTGATGCTTTCTATTGATTTCTTCATAGTAATAATATCATTTTTTCATTTCTTCTTGGTTCATCTTTATTTCCTCTTAGTTCTTCTTCAATTCCTCTTGGTTCTTCTTCATTTCCTCTTGTTTCTTATTCATATCGTCAAATTTCTCTTCCATTCTTTTTAGCCATCCTATGATCATGACTCTGAATTCTTGCTCTGGTAGGTTGCTTGCCTCTAACTCGTTTACTTCATTTCTGTTGATGCCTGCTTTTCTTTCATGTGCGGGGTATTTCTTTGTCTCCCGATGGTCTCTCTTTTCAGGATGTCTGGTTATGTGGTGTTCCTTCTCCTGTGTTGATTTAAAGGCACAAAATGCAACACTACCAGGTACAACACAAAAGGCACTTAACAGGAATGTATTTGCCATATTAATAACCTCTAATAAAGGTGACCACTAGAGAAAGGCAAATTAGGGGATAGGAGAGAAGGAAGAAAGGTAAGAAAGAAAGAAAGAAAGAAAGAAAGAAAGAAAGAAAGAAAGAAAGAAAGAAAGAAAGAAATAGAAAAAGAAGAAAAAAATGTTGAGATGAAGTTGGAAAACAGGGGGGGAAAGACAGAGAGAGAGAGAGAGAGAGAGAGAGAGAGAGAGAGAGAGAGGAAGCAGACTAAGAGAGAAAGGGTAAACAAACTATATATATATATATATATATATATATATATATATATATAAATGTGGAGAAAATTCCCATAGAACAACCACTAATCCCAGCCAATGCCTGCAACAATACTTGGAGATTAATACAAACTACACTATCCATTATTATTAAGTAAGGTTTTGATTTACAGAAGTAAAAACAAACAAAAACAAAGGATTTTAAAAATACAAAGCAACAATAACAACACAAGAATAAGCATAACAATTTCACTAAAAAGCATAAAAATTCACCATAATGAACATTCACGCAAACAATGACAAAAGGATAGAGAGAACAGTTTTGTTTTGTTTTTAACTAGTTAATATAGTGAAGAGAGTGGTATTTATACAGTTGGATCAGGGGGTTAGAAATTAGGTCTATAAGTATGGTGAGAGTTTTAGCAGGGGGTATACAGAAAGAATAGGGGAAAAACTAAAGCCAGAATGGGATAAGATAAACAAGAGACGAAAAGGGTAAATGTTAGTAAGAGAGTGATGGTGTAAAGGTCAAGTTGAGATAGGGTTGAACTATGCTATAGTAGAGATTAAAATAGAAGGAAGACTAATCCCAATGTAAAATATAGAGAAAATAAAATGGTACTGGAGAAAACAAAGAAGAAAAAGGAAACAAAAAATGCAAAATAGCAGTAGTAATAGTGATGATTGAGATTGAAAGATGTAATAATTGAAAAGGTAAAATCAAGTAAGGAAAAAAGGAAAAAATTTGTTTCTTAAGTAAAAGATATAAAAAATGAAAATAAAATAAAGAATAGTAAAATTAGCTTAAAAATGTCCAGTAGTGGTCATTCACTTCCTCTGTCATTCTATTTTGCATGCTTGATTCTCGGTCCAGACAGTATTGTAGTTCCCAGTGTTCCACTGCACCTCAGTTTTGTAAGGTAGTCCTTCATTTTAAATAGACTATATCTTAGTTATTTGTGTCCATTTATTTTTGATTAATTAAAAGTAAAAAAAAAAAAAATGGAAAGGAAAAAGGGGAACAAAAAAAAAAAGGCAGTTTGTAATTCAGCCCCTAGGTGGCAATGTTTCTGGTTTGAACTCCCAGTCTTTTTGACTGCTCTAGCCTCCTTTTTCTATGACTCTATGTTTTGTTCCAGTAGGCTGCCAGGGTGCCGTCTGGCTCTCAGACTATCTCTTCTGGCTCTGATCCCCCATTTCCAGGAAGGCAATTTCCCCCTGCAGTCTCCCAGGATATGCCCAACTGGGCAGTCCTTCCCTAGTAGTCAGAAGCAAGGGAGTGAAGGGGATCAGGTGCCTAGGTGTTCAGATGTTCCACCCTTGGCCCCGATTCTTAACAATTTGTCCCGTGTCCCTTGGTGTTTTAAAAAAGTCCTGATTTTGGAGAAGATTACACCAAACCCAGCACTGGGTCTTGCAGGGCAGGATTCTCTCTGCAGCTGCAGCCTTCTTTCGGCGCCGCTCTGAGCAGGGGCTGCTCGGGAGCGCAAAGGCTACAGTAGCTGCTGGCGCAGCGGTGACCCAGAACCCTCACGTTTTCCCCGCAAACTCTGACCTTTCCATGGGTGATTGAAGAACTCCCTTGAATCCACGTGTTTGAGCTGATTGGGGCGTCACAGCTGCTTGATGGTCTCCTTGGCTGTGGGTTTTCCAGGCCTCAGAGAGGATCCTCCTTTCCTGATAAGATGGTGCAGCCTTCCCTCTGAGCCCGTAGCTCTGGGAGAGTTCTCCGCTGCCGCAGTGCTGGCTGCTTGGTCAGTCAATCCTGTCCAGCAGACCTTTCCTTACCTTCCGTTAGATTTCTGCTAACCCTTAGCTGCCAATCAATATTCCCTGAGTGACTCAGACACTGCTTCTATCTGTTCTGGGACCAGGATCAGAACAAATCCATCTGTTCAGCCACCATCTTGTCTCTTCCAACAGTCCCATTTTTTTTCAGGACTTTTTAAAAATGCAGCAGGATGTGGGACAAATTGTTAAAAGTTGGGACTGTCCCACCATAAGCTGGACGTCTGGTAACCTTACTCAAAGCCCCAGCAGATAGGGCTCTTTAAGAACTTGCAAAGGGGACCAGAAAGAAAAACCCATATTTGGAAGACAAAGAAGGTAAAAAGATATAAATAGGGTAAGTTTCTCCATGTTGGGACCAGAATTTGAATACAGTTTTCTCTCAGCCAGCAAATAATAATAATAATAATAATAATAATAAAGTGTAACTCCATCTCTCTAAACATTGCTTGGTTCTTCTCTGGTCTTCTGTAATACTGAAACTCTGATACAGGGACACTAAGAAGTTCCTGATATTTTCAGAATTATCCTGACTTCAAAATTATTCTGAATTGCCATAAACCATCAAATCACCTTGGAAGTTCCAAAATTTCTATATCTAAAAAGAATCTTTTGATATCTGAAATGAATGTTAAATGTCTCTTGGCAGATAATGTGTTCAAATGTTTTATTTTAAAAGATAGGGTGACTGAATCCAGCGGGAATCCCTTGTTTGCTCTGCCCTACACTCCCACACCTAGAATTTTGTTCCATTTTATCTTCAGGTGTCATCAGGATTATTAGTGGGTAAATATTTCTAGAAGAGATACTATTTTAAACTTTTATAAGTCATTTATAACTTAGAGGGAATGTGTTTTAGATTCTTTGCTGAAAGCAAAAATTTGATAAGGAAAGAGGAAGGCAAGACCATGAAACTAACCTTTTTGTTATTATCACACCTTAAAGAGTACTTTTTATATATTTTATTGATTTCAGGAAAGAAGAAGAAGGAGGAGGAGAAGAAGAAGAAGAAGAAGAAGAAGAAGAAGAAGAAGAAGAAGAAGAAGAAGAAGAAGAAGGAAGAGGAGGACGAGGAGGAGGAGGACGAGGAGGAGGAGGACGAGGAGGAGGAGGAGGAGATAGATGGTGGTCTTGGTCCAACATCTAGAAGGGTTCATAAGTCTGGAGAAGGTGCTGTGAATAAATTAATCAAGAATCCAGAGATAAAACATAATTTTGAAAGGCATATTGGGGAGTCAGAGAAGACTAAAGGAACTAAATTCTCCTTGTCTCAGGACCTCTTGCTTTTTGTTAACACAAATTGTCCTAAGGCAAGGTGGAGATATACACATCAAAGGGTAGGATATTGTATACACAATCCATTGTCAGATTGAGGAATTGCCTACAGCTGTTTAGGTGTTTGGCCAGTAGGAGGCAATAATATGTAGATTGAAATGCCCTACGCTGTCTATAAGCAATCAATCATTTTATGCATTCTTTTCAGGTTTGGGGAAATGCCTTTAGCCATTCCCAGATGATTCAGCCCTGCTCACATGCTGGAATAGGCTTCTGGAAAAAGAGATGAGAGAGAGAGAGGGAGACAGAGAGAGAGAAAGATGAGAGAGAGAGAGAGAGAGAGAGAGAGAGAGAGAGAGAGAGAGAGAATCAATGATGAGGGAATAATTGAATGGCTGCTTCCTGCCCTAACTGGAAACTGAACCTTGACCGCCTGGTTCATGGGGTGATGCTCAACCACTGAGCCACACCCACCAGGCTAAAGAATATTTTTAAACATCTTTTTCCTAATCATCCTGTCCCCCTAAAAAATTGTAATACCACAGATACACTTTATATCTGTTAGTGTATTATATTCATGTCAGGAGGATGGTCTTTTTAGTCCCTGAAGAACCAATCCCCCTGCTTGGGAAAATGTCATCCCATTGAGAATGCATAGTTGATAAGCCATTATCCAATGGAAAAATATGTAGATGACAAAGATGTCAAGGGCCACCAAACAAAGTTCATTGTGAAGCACTACTTTGCTTGGTAAATCCAGCTATCTCTTTGTAGCCTTGACAGCCGTCCCCAAACTACAGGAGCAGAATCTAGCCACATACTATTTTCCCCAAGCTTGCAGGTCCCTTTATCCTGGCCCTGACAGTATCTAGGTTAGAAGGTCCCTGAGGAAGAGATTATGTTGCTATGTAAGTAGACTCTCATGGGATCATAGGCAGGTCAGATGCCCCCAGAGGTAGAATCAGGTTTAGTCCAAAGGTCTGCAGGGGAGGTCTACACTTCTCAACCTATGATGGATGAAGGGAGGGCCAGGCAGAAGCACCACCCTCCCTGGGAGGCAATGATATCTACTTTTTCAATTAATACTAATTACTGCCCTGGTAACTAAAAATTACCAACTGTTTAATTTTCAAAATGCCCTATAGATAAAAGCCAAGATGAGACAGAGGAATTAGAAATGCAAGGCAGCAAAGAGTAGCAGATAGAAAACTGACCCAACAATGCAAATCTAGATGAAGAAAAGTGAACAAGATAACGCCAGTAAGGGATGTCCATGGAGACAAGAAAGGCTTCTATAAATATAACCAGAAAAAATATTTATCTTGGTTCATGAGATCACCACACATAGCTCATTATAGGGTTTTTTGCTGCTTCCTTAATTGAACCAGAATAGAATAAACATAACAGAAGAATTCAGACTACTAGCCCACAAGAACTATGTTCCTATAAACCGCTTAGTTTTTACTTAAATGCAGCTGAAGTAATTGAGATGACTGTGACTGTGACCTGTGTTTTCATGACATGCTGACCCCTACCCTTTCCACCCATCTTCACCCACAGCAACAAACTGGCTAATGGCTTACTCACACTGAGCATATGAAGTTGAAACAGGAAGAGGCTGACAGACATGAGTTGAACACAAGCCTGGAGGAGGGGAAAGGCTGAAAAACCCTCTAGACTTCACTTCCCAGAGACTTTCTTTTTCTCTGGATCCACACTGTTCTTCCTTCTCTGCAAGAGTGCATGGGAGGAAAGCTGGGATTCTCCACAGATATGAAGTCTCTAGTATGTGCCAAGGAGAGTGCTAAGCATTGGGAATGTGGTAATGAACATACAAGGCCCTGTCTCAAGGAACTTGCACTTGGAGTTAGAAGTGGGGTACTTTAGTGATAGTTATAGACATTAATGATGAATATACAAGATAATTTCACATATTGATAAGTGCTACCCGCAACATAAGATAAAGATAGAGAATAATTTGAGGGGTTATTTAGCTTAAGTTAAGGCAAGCATTTCTGAGAAGCTGTTGCAACCTGAAAGGTTAACCTAAGTTGTGACTTGGAAGGTGAGGAGGCAGTCATGTAACAGGGAGAGTGTTTCAAGAACAGAGAACATAGAATGGAAAATCACTGAGTCAGAAAAGAGCTTGACATGTTCAGAGGACATAAAGAAGGTCAATAGGGTAATACCATAGTGGACCAAATGAAGAAGAGGGAAAAGCCTGAAAAAGAATCAGGCAGAGCCCATGATGTACTGCCTTGTAAGTTGTGGCAAAGGATTTGGATTCTGGAGTATTTTTTAAGGGGAAGAGTGCTATAACACAGTTTCTATTTTAGAAAGATATGGCTGCTATGTAGAGGATGGACTAGGCCAGAGGGACAAGAATAGAAATAAGAAGACTAGGTAGGGGCATGATCCAAGGAAGAGAGAGGGTAATGCTTTTGATATGGGTGGAGAAGTTAAGATAAAAAGAAGAGGAAGATTCTTTGTGAGATGTAAGAAAAAGCAAAGAATTAAGGAAGACTCCTAGGTTTTTGTCCTGAGCAAAGATGTAAACAATGGTCCATTTAATAATGAAGCCAACTAGGAAATAACTGGTTTGTAATAGGAAGGAATAAAGTTTTCTGGTCTATACATTTAACTTTGAGATGCCTACTCTATTTCTCTCTAACATACCAAGAGAATTTAGTAAAATGTATGCCTTAGTTTTCTTATCTTTAAATTATAACACTTATTGCCTTATAGGGTTGATGTAAAAATTAAATGAGTTAATCTGTATAAAGCTATGAGAACAGTTCCTGGCACAGAATAAGCATTACAATATAAATGTTTGATATTAACATTAAGGTAATTTTTTTTTTAATCATGGTAGGAGGAGAGAGAGAAAAAAATTAAAAATCTGAGAAAGGGAAGGATCCGGGTGGTGTAGAGACAAAGGATGATTCCCAGAGTCCAAGAGAAGGTGGGTCTCAGGCTGGAACAGGGAAACTTCTGCTGCTGAAACAAGGAGAACCTGCTTATGTGGTACTGATACCAAAGGTCTGGAGGTTTATTTGGTGGGAAGAGGAGATAGTTTTTCTCTGACCACATCAATTTTCTCCATGGCATCTAAGGCAAGATCATTTTTATCTTCTGTGAAGGGCAGGAGGTATGCTAGACATTTGAAATGAGAGTCAGGAGTGTGAAACTGTCTTCTCCAAATTGTACTTACTAGGAAGGCCCCATCTGGCAAATGATAGAAGTCTTGGTATCTCAGACTGCACAATAGGCTATGCTGTTCATTCCAGTTATTTGTTCTCAGTTGAGGGGATGCTTGTCAAGTAGCTTGGCTGCATGCTTGAAGAGTAAGGTATGTGCAGTTTGAATGAAGAAAAAGGTTTAAAAATAAATTAAATAATTTGAGGATAAGTAAAATTCAATTTAGAGCCTAAGACAATACTACAGAAAAATATGCTTCCAGAGGAAATGGAATCAAATGTGTGCTGGAACTATAAAAGATGGCCTCCTAGTAGAAGTGAAGTATGAACTAAGAACTTGGCTTTGAAGGGCAGGTTATAGGAACTCAACCATTCTCAAGTCAGAAGCCATTGTTACCTATAATCCCCCAACTCCTCTGTCCATCTCTGTCATGAATGTTGCCCCAAGACTGTTGTGGTAAGGTAGAGCTGACTCACCTGCTTTGTCTAATGAGGTCCCACACTACGTCATCAGTAGAAACAATAGACTTCTGTTTCATAAGGGAGGGGGTGCTGTATCCTCAAATAAGAGAAGGTGGTCAGTTTGGTTATTTTCCATATTAATTGGCTCTCTTCTTCCTAACATCATCTTTTGCAGTGCATGTGGGAAGAGCGAATTGGGAAAGATTATGCTAAAAGATATCCGAAAAGTCACATGGAAATCCAGCCACATTTTTCTTCCTAATAGTGTTGCCACATTATTCTTGTTCCTTGTGCAATAGAAGTCTGTTTTGTTATCAATAATTATCAGCCTTGTCCAATTCTAAGGCTTGACTTCTTCTGAGGCCCTTGAGACATACCCCAGCAAAAGGATCATAAGAGACTCTGCTGGTCGCATATAAGGTAGGCTAAAGAGTGACTGGTGAGACTCATGGCTGAACCCCAAAAATGTGTTCCTCATAGTGTTCCAGTAAGAAGGAGGTAAGATTTGATCTATTTTATCAAAGTTATTTTTTAAGCTGGAATTACTGCTAAGGCTGCTTCCCTATAAGGCAACTCATATTGTGGCTGATGCTTGCCCTTCAGTTGAGCTCTGGCTCTCTGCCATCATGCTGCTGCTGAGACTTTTCCAGACTCTCTAAGGCAGTGGTTCTCAACCTTTCTTAGGCTCTACAGCAGATTGAGAACAGCTAGCAGGATCGCCTAAGACCATCGGAAAGCACAGATATTTACATTATAATTCATAACAGTAGCAAAATTACAGTTATGAAATAGCAATGAAACTAATTTTATAGTTGGGTGTCACCACAACATGAGGAGCTGTATTAAAGGGTCAGGGCATTAGAAAAGTTGAGAATCACTGCTCTAAGGGATGGGGTTCTTCTGGTCCATTCTTCCCATCTTTATTTCTTAACTCTGCACTTAGCTATTCTTAGACTGTTCAAGATAAAACTGAATGTTTGGAAAGCTTTTTCAATAATCCTCTACAAAGTGAAATGCTCCTAATTAGATATGATGTAGTCACAACCCATACCTACAGACTCTGGGATGGAACAAGGGTTCCCTGGAATCACTTTCCAAAAGGCATAAGCCCAGTCCAGACCTCTTCCGAACCCACACTTTGGTATGATCTTGTCTTAGGATGTTGCTTGGTCTATCAGATCACTTGGAAGTCAGATGAATTTTCTTATTTTCCCTGCCTCCTCCAAATGGTTGTGAACCATTTGATTAGAGGTCATCACAGCCTACAAGGGTTTATAGAGGTGTATAGAGAGGGCGGTGGCTCTCATTTGCCCTGCTCTCTCAAAAGTAGATTTGTGAAATAGAAGGAGAGATAAGGGAGGTCATTCCTAAGGTCTTCTGAAGCTTCTTTGGGTTCTGTGCACTGAGAATAAGAATGTGACCCAAGCCTCACACGTGAAAAACACTCCTTGCCATCTTTCCCACTCTCTCTTTTTTTAAAAAATATATTTTATTGATTTTTTACAGAGAGGAAGGGAGAGAGATAGAGAGCTAGAAACGTTGATGAGAGAGAAATATCGACCAGCTGTCTCTTGCACACCCCTCAACGGGGATGTGCCCACAACCAATGTACATGCCCTTGACCGGAATTGAACCTTTCAGTCTACAGACCAACGCTCTACCACTGAGCCAAGCCAGTTTCAGCATCTTTCCCACTCTTGATGCTGCCTTTACTGCCTTCTTGACCTGAGACCTCAAAATTAAGTCTTCCTATGGCCTATCTGACTTCCTAGGTTAAGTGTAGTAGCAGGAAATAGGAGTGGGTTTGAGAATCCCCAGAAAAATGAAGCAATGAAGTACTTGAATATTCTCAGGTCCTGGGGAAAAATATTTTTGTTTGTTTATTCTCATTAGCTTATTTATATTTCATAACTCCTACACCTTCTGCTAGAAGAAACCTAATGTGAAATGTGGACCTCTAGACCTCTAGACAGAGCATGCACCAAGAACCAAGGGATGTGGATTAAGATTTCAGAATGTAAGACATTTATATGTGCTATTGGTGCCATTTTTAAAAGCAGTATTTTTTCTCTTTCCCACTCTCAATGCCAACTAGAAACACTCTGGATCTTTCAGATGGTTACTTTATAACTTACAGACAATTGTATTAGTACTCTAAGGGTTAATAAAAGCATTAAAACCCTATCAAAGAGCTCAGATTTCCTGAACGTTGTTGCTGTAGGGAGATCAGCAGGCACAGCCTTTGCTCTGACTTGGAGCCGCCTTTCCACCTTCCTACGCTGCCCAAAGGCCCAGAGTGGAGTGGTTGGGACAGTGTGAAATACCTGTGTCATTGCCATGGCCACAATGCAAGTATCCCGCCCCTTGCCACTAGGCGCCTGTGTACTCAAATTAATCCGCCAGTTTATAGGATTAATTTGCATACTCACTCCTGATTGGCTGGTGGGCATCGTGAAGATACTGTCAATTTGCATCTTTATCTTTTATTAGTATAGATTATCTGATGCTGACCCAATTTGGGAACTCTTTTAAATGCTACATAGTCAATACCTTAAGTTCAATTTGTAAAGCAAAGTGGCAAGCAGCATAAGTTTTCAGTGGCATAATTCTGTATTCATCCTAAGAAAGACTTACCAAATCATTAACTTTTCAATTCATAGACTGTGCTACAAGAACTTTAAATATCATGTAACACATGAAGACATCAAGTCACTTGCCCATGCACACACAGCAAGGTGCAAGATCTTTATTTCTACTCAATTCCAATAGTGTTTCAGGTTTACTTGTAAATTCCATGATACCATTCAAGAGTGATTGTAACTAATTTTGACACTGTAGAAAGCACATAAAACTGATTTTGGCCAAAACCGGTTTGGCTCAGTGGATAGAGCTACAGCCTGCAGACTGAAAGGTCCCAGGTTCGATTCTGGTCAAGGGCATGTGCGGGTACATCCCCAGTAGGGGGTGTGCAAGAAACAGCTGATGAATTATTCTCTCTCATCAATGTTTCAAACTCTCTATCCCTCTCTCTTCCTCTCTGTAAAAAATTAATAAAATAAAATAAAAAACTCATTTTGATGTTGGTTCAGCTTATTATCTGGAAAAGAAAATGGCAACCCAAGTAAATTTGTCAATAAAAGCCTGACTTTTGGGGGAGGAGAGGGAATTCAGTGATATTTGACAAATAGTAGAGGCTATAAAATAGATGTAAGAAAACAAAGCTTAACCTTCCACTTTAAAAGTAACCCATTAGATACTACTAACATTTTTTATAGTTACCTTTTCACACACATCAGCATGATGTATGACATCTGTTCCTTTATGCAATAATATTTTATAGGGCTTTTTTTTTTAGTATTTTCCTCTTTGCAGCTTTCCATTATTTATTATTTTTTTAAAATATATTTATTGTTGAGAGTATTACAGATGTCCTCATTTTACTCCCCCATTTTCCTCGTCAATCAGGTTTCCTACCCATCCAGACCTTCAGCACCCTATTGTCTATGGTCATAGGTAATGCATATATGCACATAAAATCTTTGGTTAATCTCTTTCCATACTCCCTTCACTCTTTCCCTCTGAGATTCATTGGTCTGTTCCATGTTTCCATGAATCTGGTTCTATTTTATTCATCAGTTTATTTTGTTCATTAAATTTCCTGTTCATTTATTTCAATTTTTAGATTCAATAATTGATATGTGTCATTTGCCATTTTATTGTTCATATTTTTCTCCTTCTTCTTCTTCTTCTTCTTCTTCTTCTTCTTCTTCTTCTTCTTCTTCTTCTTCTTCTTTCTCTCTTTCTTTCTTTTTTGTTTCTTCTTCCTCCTTCCCTTTTTAAAAAATACCCTTCAGCATTTCATATTATACTAGTTTGGTGTAACGAACTCCTTTAACCTTTTCTTGTCTGTGAAACTCTTTACCTTACCTTCATTCTAAATGATATTTTTGCTGGTTAAAGTAATATTGGTCCTTGTTATTCATCACTTTGAATATTTCTTGCCACTCCCTTCTGGCTTGCAAAATTTCTTTGAGATATCAGATGACAGTTGTATGGGCACTCCCTTGTAGGTAACTAATTGCTTTTTTCTTGCTGCTTTTAAACTTCTGTCTTTAAGTCTTGGCATTTTAATTATGATGTGTCTTGGTGTGAGCCTCTTTGGGTTCCTCTTCTTTGGGATTCTCTGGGTTTCTTAGAATTGGAAGTATATATCTTTCATCAAGTTTCTGTCATTATTTCTTCTATTAGGTTTTCAATATCTTGCTTTCTCTCTTCTCCTTCTGGAACACTCATAGTGCCAATGTTGGTACACTTCAAGTTGTCCCAGAGGTTCCTTATACTATCTTCATATTTTTGTATTCTTTTTTTCTTTTTGCTCTTCTTATTGGGTGTTTTGTTTTGTTTTGTTTTGTTTTTGTGGGTTTTTTTCTTCCTCATATTCCAAATCATTTATTTGATTCTTGAAATCCTCTATTCTGCTGTTGAATCCCTATAAATTATTCTTTAGTTCAGTTAGTATATGCTTAATTTCTGACTGGTCCTTTTTTTTGTATTTGAAATTTTCACTAAGATCTTTGAAAGTCTTCTAAGTCCCTTAAAGCTCTCATTAATTCCCTGAAGCTCTCATTAAGATCTTTGAGTAACCTTATAACCATTGTTTTGAACTCTGTATCAAGTAGTTTGCTTTCTTCCATTGCTTTCATTTGTGACATGGTTCTTTGTCTCCACATTTTGGCTGCTTCTTTGTGTGTGTTTTTTTTTCTATGTATTGTAGAGTTGCTATGTCTCCTGGAATTTATAGACTGGCCTCATATAGTAGGGCCCAGTGACTCAGTCTCCCAGTCACCTGAATTGGGCACTCTAGGTGATCCCCTATGTGGGCTGTATATACAGTACTGTTGTAGTTGAGACTTGACTACTGTTGGTATTGTTACAGAAGACTGAAGAATAACCAAGCAATGCTTAGAGAGATGGAGTTACACTTTATTATTGCATGCAGGCCAAGAGAAAACTATATTTCAAATTCTGAGCCCCAACAGAATATAAATTTCCTATTTATATCTTTTTACCTTCTTTGTTCCCAAAGATGGGATTTTTCTGGCCCCCTTTGCAAGTTCTTAAAGAGCCCTATGTGCTAGGGCAGTGATTGGCAAACCATGGATCTCAAGTCACATGCAGCTCTTTGGACCCTTGAATGTGGCTCTTCTACAAAATATCACTTGCAAGCACACATGTACAGTACTATTGAAACTTTGTAGTCCATGTGCAGAAGTTGGTTTTTGGCCTGGGTGAGTCTATTTTGAAGAAGTAGTTCTAACGCTGAGCCACTCTCAAGGGGCCAAAAAGCTGCATGTGGCTCGCGAGATACGG
The DNA here is from genome assembly GCA_036971965.1 of Nyctalus aviator. Lineage (NCBI taxonomy): Eukaryota > Metazoa > Chordata > Mammalia > Chiroptera > Vespertilionidae > Nyctalus > Nyctalus aviator. The sequence goes on along the minus strand of JAPZQD010000042.1, from coordinate 49,776 downwards.
TTTGCCAGCCACTGTGCTAAGGTTTTGAAACCTAAGTCAAAAGCTTGGCCTGGCACCAGCACTGATAACTTCATCTGGGGAAGGTTTATGGCCTCTCTGGAATGGGAGTAGTCTTATTTTCTTATTATTTAAGCAAGCAAGCATTTACAGAAGCCAAAATAGCAGGGTTAAAATTTCAAACAGGCTTAAAATTTCAAAATTTTATAGAAGATGGATGCTTCAGTATCACTGGGAACAATTAACCTCCAGGCTGATTGGTTGTGAGGACCATCTGTGTCTACAGTGAAAGAGCTGCTGGGCAAAGACACCTTATGGAGCAGGACTTTTTTCAGTGGGGCTTTAGTGCTCACTGAGTTTTTCCCTTGAGTGTGTTGCTTGTGAATATGTAGAGTTACAATCTGGTATGAATGCATTGGCTCTGAGGCCTCCTGGGAGGTATAAAGTTAGCCACTGCTGTGGCCATCCAGCAGGAGCTACAGAGATATGCAGATGGCTGCTACTTGTATTGGGCTAAGAAGTGCCCAAGTGTGGTCAAGCTGTGAAGCAAAGCAGGGTCTGGGCCTTTTATTGATAGGTTTGACACCATTGATAGGAGCAAACGATGGAAACTCAGATATGGCTGGCAGTCAGCTCTATGGTAGGGGAGGTCACAGTACAAGAACAATGACTCATGTGAAAACCCATGTCAAGGAGAAAGCTGCTTTATATTCCTACCCCTAATCCAAACAGACAGCCCAGTTTCTCCTATATATCCCTGGATTCCTCAAAGCTACTGTCCACCCAATGCTGAAATTCAGAGGAAACAAGACTGGGTAATTTTACGCATAGTCCTTTTAAGAGGGACTACCTAAGTCTCCAGAAACCTCCATGAACTCAGTCACAGTTTCCTCTGGTTTTTACAGCCCAAAGTTATGGGACTGCTCATCCCAGCTCTCGTACCTTGGGCTGGGGTTTTGATATGGAACTGGTACCCCTTGCTTCTCACTGCAGCCTTTACAGGCAACTGTGATATCCCTCCTGATTAAAAGTGACACCTGTGGGTGTCAAACCAGCCCTTTTCTGTGCCTCTGCCCCTCCTGCGAGTTTCAATTTGATTTATTCTTTACTTCAGGTGGTTCTGAATGATAGTTGTTCTGTATTTTAGATATAATTTTGATGTGGTTGTGGGAAGCAGTGAGTACCCAGGCCACCCTTTTGGTTCTCCCTTCATTAGTCACTTTTAAATCCCATTTTATCCTTGAGAGAATGGGAAAGGTGGAAGTGATTTTTAAAAATCAAGGCCCGGAAGTGTAAAAATTACTGGTTTAAGATTATTCCACTCAATGTGGACATTTTTTTCTACAGCATTCCTGGAAGTCCCATTGATTTTTTAGAAGTTGGCAGGAAGTGAAGTGGGAGTAGAGAGAGAGAAACATCAATGTGAGACACATTGATCAGTTGCCTTCCACACGTGCCCCTATGGGGCCAGGATCAAACCTGCTACCCAGGTAATACCCTTGACTGGAAATCAAACCTGAGGCCATTCAGTGTGTGGGTGCAGGGACTGTCATGCTCTAACCACTGAGCAAAACCAGCCAGGGCCAAATAAGTTTTATTTTAGATTTATCTCAAGAAAAAAAAGATTATATAGAAAGTGTGTTGTGTGTCTGGTAATACTCTAATCAGAGTGTTCACATCTACTATAGTGCAGTAGAACTAAGGCTTCAGAAACAAATAGGGAATGGTAGAGGAGAGTGAGTATACAGAAGTGAACAGAGAAAGGTAATACAGGGAAGAGATTGATTCTAATTTCTCTTGAAGGCATCCCAGACAAATCCATTGACCAAAAGCAGCAGAATCATTGATTGCAAAAATGGGAACACAACTGGTAAGAGAGAGTTTAGCCTTGTGCATATCCTGAGTCTAAGTGAACTGGTCCCAGTGCTCAAGTCTGATAGTCATTATTGAACTTCTGGGTTTCATCCTCAAAAGGTTCTTTTTTTCTTTCTTATATCCCCAAACCCTGAGCTCTCTAGGAATTCTGACTGGCCCTTAATCCCTCCAGAAAGAGAAAGAAGAGCATCATTTTTCTGAGCTGCATTGCTTCACTCCAAGGAGTTGGGAGGACAGAGATATGAGAGAGAGAAGTGTAGAGGAGGGGCAGGATGTTTTAATCTCTGATAGATCCTCCCTTCCCCCAACTGATGGGCAGAGTATGATATAACCGGCGTCTGCCGCTGGGACATCCGGAGACATTGAACCACCAATTAGCACGTGCTGAATGCCCTGGGCCCCACCCCTTCCCTCAAAAGGCATGTTCACCTGTTGCTGTCTCTCCAGTCTGTGAGGCAGTCCAGCCGAGTCCTCCTTCTCCTCCTCTAATCCTGGGTTTTCTATCCTCTTCCATAATGAATCTCGCTCATTAGTTCGGAATAAACTTCCTCTTTAACATGCCTTCTCCAACTCCCATTTCCTGTGCCTCTAACCTTACAATCTCCAAGCAATCTCTGGTAAGGAAAGTGATGGAACTGGAATCTTGCTATTATTTTTCTGTGTTACCCTAAAGTTGGGGGTTCCTGGCAGCTGGCTTTGGCCTTTGTTTCCCTACTCTCTTCTCCTGGCATAGTCAGAGACTTTCAGTATTGTGCTCTCAGGATCACATAGTTAAATCTTTGCACAGCTGCCTGTGGGAAAAGAGAGTGAGGGAGAAACAAAGAAAAGCCATTCTATTCTTACCATATGAGAGGCTAAACAATTATTATTGCCAGACTAAACACCCATCAAAGCATTCTCTCACCAACTCTTATCCCCAGTTATATAACAAACAACCTCCCACCCCACTTCTGGACTGTTTACATCCACATCATCCTCTGTCCTTACACACATACACACACACACTCACTCTCTTACATATACAACACAAAGGATGTTTGTGTATACTATAATACCTACTGAAAGAAAACTCAAGATTTTAATCAACCTAATAATTCCTGTGCCTGATGATACAAATGTAACCCACCATTCTCTGAAGCATTATCTCAGTTCATTTCTGTTTCCTGGTATATGTCAGTTTGGTTTAAATAAACTCACAAAAATTCTTTACAGGTTTCAATGTTTTGTTTTTTGTTTTTTACATTAAAAATAAACACTTTGAGTTTTTCCGCCGGAAAGTATACGGCTCTGAAAGTTTTTACACACACACACACACACACACACACACACACACACACATGTGACCTTTTCCATAGTTTTCTACTCTATGCCCTTAGCCCCCTCTCTTCAATATAAAGTTATGAGCTTGATGCTCCTATTTCCCACTAAAACTGCATTTTCCAATCTGAAAAGTTTCCTACTATGATAGTGTTACAGAGTTCCCGAACAATCAAACAATGCAGGAGGAGAGTCTGGAGAGACTCACTTTATTCATCGTGCAATTGGGCTTAGAGAAAATGAATTCAAATTCTAAGCAAAGGTACAAGCAGAGCTTCCCTTTTTATTAAGGAGCCAGCTCTCTGTGCAATTAGTGGTTATCTTGCTGCTGTCCTTGAAAACAAACACAGCTAAATTTATGGGCATACCTAACCTTGACCTGCAAGGTCAGACAGCTAATTTTATGATACTTATTTTACAAGCAGGCTAGAAAGCAAACATTTTATCTAAGAAAAACAGCAGAAAATTCCAAACAGCAGTTTTTTACAAAATAGGGGTTTTCCTTCTCAATCAGACTTACCCATGTATTTTTAAAAACCAAACCCCATGTCTCTTCAACCCCAAATAGGAGGTTTCTCCCTCAGCCTTTCCCTGACCACAGCTCTATCATTTATACATGGTTCTATAACCATTAATAGCCTCTCTCAATAGCAACAGCTAATGTGGATAATGAAATAAGACATCAAGAATATACATCTCGGGTAAAAACTGCTGTTTGAATTTTAACCCTGCTAAGTCTGGCTCCTGCACCTGATTAAACAGAGAATGTTTACTCAGCTTCCAGGAGGCTAAGGCAATTTTCCCTTGCCTGGAACCAGGAACACAGGTGATTAATTCTCACTGACTCAGTAACCTTCAGAGATAAAAAAAAAAAAAACCATCTGAGCTCTGCTTCTGTGTTATCAGCTATCGCAAGATAGGGACACGTTCCAATGTCCAGCAGGATCTGACTGGGAACAACCCTGTGGGCTGACCCTCTCTTTAGAATGTAGTCTTTAGGATTTAGAATTTAGAACAAAGGAAAATTCCTGTGGTTTGAACCTTTAAAAGGCACTGCCTACCCCTGAAACGTTGTGGTCATGTGGAGTCTACTTGCATGTGGTGCTCTTGCGGCCATCCTGGCCAGTTTTTTCAATAAATCCTTGCCTGCTTTTTTAATCAATCATCAGCCTCAGGTGGTCTTATTTTGAACCCAGGGTTAGACACCACAACAGATAAGTTCGTGGCATGTCTCCTGATGCTTCAGGCTTCCTCAAATTGATCAAAGCTTAATTCCTTGAGTGGTCAATAGCAAATGTGATCTTACAAAGTATGGTTACTGGTTTAAAAAATCTACAATACCAGATCAAGTCTTAAATATTCAAATAAATTTCCACGTAAGGTTGTGGTCAGCATCACTTGTGTTGTTCTATCACTTTCCAAGGCTATTAGTGTGAAGGTAGTGAAACAGGAATTTTAAAATAGGACAGGGTTAAGAAATATTAGAAATTTTGGAAATTAGGGGGACATGGAGGAAAACACAGGGCTGCAGAGCAGCAAAATGTACATTTCCATAAAATGGGGGCGGGGAGACTGAAAAGCTGCAACAGGTACCTTTCCATAGAATGAGGAAGCTGGGAACAGCAAAAAGTCTATATTTACAAAATAAAGAGAAGGAAGCCCTTCATTCAGAAGAATAAGAAGAAAGCCCAGAGGGAATAGGAGAACAATAGGAAAAAAGGGGGAAGAAACTCACATGTCCCATGTGATGTTCAACCTTTGACCCCAGGAGTTACTATAATAACCAGGCTAAGGGAATAGTGACCAATCAGAAGGGATATCAAGACACCAGGATCTGCAGCCTTTATAAGCCATACAGAAAAGGAACTCAGTGGGATCCTTTTTTCCCTCCCTACTTGTGAGTCCATTCTGTGGACTCTTTTAGTCTCCCCATGTAGGAGTTGATAGATCATCCCTTCCCCCAACTAGTGGGCAGAGTATGATGTAACCAGCGTATGCTACTGGGACATCCCGGAGACATTGAACCACCAATCAGGGTGTGGCAAATGCCCTGAGCCCCACCCCTTTCTGTTCCTCCCCTCCGAAGGCGTGTTCACCACTGCACCTGTTGCTGTCTCCCCAGTCTGTGAGGCAGTCCAGCTGGGTCCTCCTCCTTCTCTAATCCCGGTTTTTCTACCCTCCTCTATAATGAATCTCACTCGTTAGTGCAGAATAAACTTCCTCTTTAACATGCCTCGGTCCCTTACTCCCGTTTCCTGTGCCTCTAGCCTTACATTTGGTGCCGAAACCCAGGAGGTTGAGAGCATCCCATTTGACCGGTCATGATCTGGGTGCCCCCCTCCTCTCTCCTCGTGACTCTGGACCCTCGGGCTCCTCACCCCTGGCTCAGCAGCATCAGCGGTAAGTCCCAGTCCATGCAATTCCTGGTGGTTGTTTTTCTGGAGAGTCTGTCTGTAAACCATGGCCTGCGTCAGAGATTGCCTTCCAGGCATAGCCCTCCGGTCCCCTCCAGAAGGTGTTCCGAACCTAGGGAGGCAGAGGAGACATTCCTGCCCTCCTCGGTTTCCCACCTTTTGGCCTCCGTCTGGACCCCAGGTGGTAGGGGAGATGTCCCCTACTGTCCCTCGGGTTCCCCATCTGTAGCTTTGGCTCAAAGGCTGGGTGTTCCAACTCACCCTGAGGTGGGAACGTATGCACAGGTGACTGGAGTCCCTTAGCCAGAAACTGGACTTAATAGGGATTGCCCACAGTTCTTACTAAGTTTGACCAAGCATAAACTAAAATCAAGAAACAAACATTTAAGATGCACAAATCACACGGTTTATTTACCAGAGTGCTGGTGGTTTCCAGAAGCCTAAGAAGGTCACCTGGAGATTCGCACCGACAGACACACACACTGGACAGGAACACATCGCGGCAGCGCTTCGGTCACAATTGAGGCCTCAGAGATTTGGCTCATGGGCAGAGTAACAGCGTACTCAGGCAGAGCTTTGAACAGGAGCATGAAGAGAGTGGAGAGCACGTCAGGTAGAGGAGCCTTTAATGGTCTCTGACTAGTGCCTCTAGGTCCCTTCTTTTATGGCCAATTCTGGGCGGTCCCTTGTTCCTTCTGGGTGTAACCAGTGAGTCTTCAGTGTGTCTTATCAGGGTCTCACAGGCAGCATTACCTGGCATATTGCTACATGTTTACAACTTTAGAGATTAACACATGTTAGGGCATTAACATTTGGGGTAAGCATGTTTACAATTTTAAAGATTAGCACCTGTTAGGGTGTTCACACACACTCAGGATTACAACTTCAAAACAACTTCAAAATATGCACTCTAAGTCAGTTATGCTATGCTTAATTCACACAAAATAAATACTTTCACTTAAGTTTAAATCACACAAATATAAATCACACATCACACTAATATAACACTGGGACACTGGTCCTTAGCCTCCGTGACTGACTCCAGGTTTTCAGTATGGGCAATCAAAAATCTAAACCAGATCCTAAAATACCTCTAGGGTGTCTCCTCACCAACCTGGCTACTTCTGTAATGTGGCATGGCCTCAGTATGAATTATAATGGGTCCAGATGGCACGAAATCAGGACTCTTGATTCTAACACTCTCACTGACCTCAGTAATTTGTGCTGGTAAACTGGGAAGTGGCCCTTCACTCCCACCCCTCTCTTTACTCCTCGTGTTCTACTCATCAGATCCTCTCAAAGTCTTCTTCATCCTCTCAATTCAGTCCTCAGCCCCTTTCTGTCTTCTGACTCTTTCAGCCAATCTTTCATCTTCACCTCTCCCACTCCTGCCTCCTCACCTTCTGCTTCCTCTCTTCCTCCTCCTTCTCCTTCTTCTCCTTGGCTGCTGGTGCTGTGGGAGCCACTGTCGCTGCCTCGGGCTGCGAGCCAAGCAGAGGCCACCACGCAGCACAAGAGCCCCCTCCCCCACTGTCCTGCCAGCCACTTCAAACATTCAAACAGCTAAGAGAGATTTCTGTTTCGGTTTGCTCTTCCCTTGTGTATTGTGAGCACCCACAATGTTGGCTGCATGGCTTGCTGTTCCCATGAAGGCCACCATCTTGAAATGGCAAGTCTCACCCCTCTCTGGCCACATGACCTTCCATTCCCATGGAGGCTGCCATCTTGGTACAACATGTCCAACCCCTCTCTTAAATAGTTACTGAGACCTCCCACAGCCCACCCCCACATGCCTGGCCTAGTGTGGCTGCCCTCCGCTGCACTCCTCCTCCTCCTTTAGCCCACAGCCTGCCTCCTGCCTCCCTAACACCTTCGCAGACTCAGGTCTGAGATCCAGCGAATATGTCCTTTAAGGTTTTAATGCCTGTGAGAAGCAGGCAGAGTAAGCCCAACTTCGACAGAAGGTGAATCTGAAAACCCAAGTCTTGATAGCAGCTATGAGGTCAACAGCAATCATGCATGGCCCAAAGGGCACTGTGTGTTATGGGGGTGCAACAAAAGGATGAACACCACCTGGAGGATGCTTCAAGTGTGGAAATGAGGGCCACTGGGCAGAGCAGTGCCCGGCCCCTGGCTCCAATCAAGCTCTTCCTGGCGTGTAGTAAAAGTGACTACCTCTGGGAAAGTGATGGGTCTCAGCATAGAGGGTTTCCCTTCTGTATTATAACCCACCACTGGCCATGACTGAAGACAATATGCCTGGACTCAAAGACACCCATCACCCTCACCAAGCCCAGGGTAATGCTCAAGATAGTGGGTAAGCCAGTTCACCTTCCTGATCAATACAGGGGCTACTATCTCTGTCCTGCCCTCATTTCCCGGGCCATTCTTCTCTTCCAGGATCTCAGTCATGGGTATTGACAGCAAATCACCCTTTAATGCTCTGAAAACTTCTCTGACCTCAGCACCTTCTCATCCAACCCCCTCCCCCACTCTATCCTCCCTAGACAACAACTTCCTTGCTTGCTCAGGCTTATCATAAACTGAGATCTTTATCTCTAGGGAAAAGTGGCAGTTTTAAAATTTAAGAAGTTAGAGGCCTGGAAACAGGCTTCAGGACATGTTCCCTCCTCCCCCTGCCTTTTCTAAATATTTTAAATAGCATACAATACTGAAACATTAATTGCTAGATATATTTAGAAATATTTAATGGAAGGTATATTGAGAGAAAGAAGTTCTAAAGTTAACTGTTGACAAGAATTGTAAAAAGACCCACTCACCTGGGCTGTCCTGCCCCAGCGGTTCAGAGACAGTTCTCATCTGAACCCCTTTGGCAAGGCCTTACTCAGAGACCTCTGACAATGCTCATTAGAACACAGCACTCTTCTCCAGTATGTAGTTGATCTCCTTCTCTGCAGCACCACCCTGGACATGTCTCAGAGGCATACAGCTGGCATCCTCAACTTTCTAGGAAACAAAGGACACCATGTATCCCCCTGTCAAGGAACAACTGTCAGCCCCCACCCTCATTTAGTTGGAGATCTGTCTGATGCTCAGTTACTGAGGACTGACAGTTGACCATACACAAGCAGTATGAGACCTATATCCTCCAATTTCTGTGGAACAGATCTTGTCTTTTCTAGGGCTAGTAGGATTCTTCTGCCATTGAGTCCCAAATTTTGTTCTCCTAGTTAAGCCCCTATACAAGGCCACTAAAGAAACACCAGTAGGCCCCCTCTCCTCACCATCCCTCATTCATCAGGCTTTTTCTAACTCCGGGATACCCTTCTGGAATCTCTCTCTCTCTCTCTCTCTCTCTCTCTCTCTCTCTCTCTCTCTCTCCCTCCCTCCCTCTCCCCCCCCCCCGCCCCCAGACATCTCTAAGCCTTTCCAACTATTTGTGATGAAAGACAGAGAATAGCTGTGGGGGTCCTCACCCAGCCTCTAGGGCCAGCCTTAACCCCCATAGCCTACCTGTCCAGAGAGCTTGATCCCACAGTTTAGGGATGGCAGTCCTGCCTCCAGACTCTGGCTACAACCGCTGCTCTCACCAAGAAGGCCCAGAAGATCTGCCTCTAGCAACCTTTAGAGGACTTCTCTACCCATAGATTACAGGATCTTCTGTGCCACCAATCCTTACCTCTTCTTGCCCCCTCTTGAATGCAGGAACTCCATATCCTTTTCCTCAAGAATCCTAACATCTCCCTAACTCGGTTCCCATCCCTGAACCCAGCCACTCTCCTTCCCGTTGCCTCCACCCAACCTGTGGCAACACACTCCTGCCCCAAGGTTGTCAAAGCCTTCTCTCGACCTCAAACAGGACTCCCAGGTTTTCCTCTCTTTAATCCTGATTTAACTAAACTGCACATACCCTACCACTCACAATCATCAGGTAAGATCAAGAGGATTAATGGCCTCCTTAAAGGTCATCTAACTAAACTCTCTCTAGAAATTTGCAGCTCCTGGCCAGACCTCCTGCCCATGATCCTGACCAGAATCTGGGCTACACCAGGGACCCCCACTTTCTTAGGCCCTTTTGAACTTCTATATGGGAGACCTTACTGACACTCCTCTCCTGGCTACTTATCTTCCATACCTGTCCTTACTCAATCAACTGCTCTGGGAACATGCTGACAGGATTTTGCACAGGCCAGAACCAGCTGACCAAGACTCCCAAGGACCACCCTCCAGCCAGGATACTTGGTCATCCTCAAGAACCTTACCCCTAGGTTGTATTTCAGCTCCAGGTCCAGAAAAAAAAAAAAAACACAGCAAAACCAGACAAGTGACTCCGTGGCAGCTTCAGGACTAGCTTTTACCTCCCAAGTGACTCAACAGAATTGCTCTCAGACTTTACCAACCAGAGAGAGAACCAAGATGGCGGCCTAGGTAAGCACCTAAGCTGCTGCCTCTCACAACAATTTCAAAAACAACTAAAATCAGAACAGACTTCATCCAGAAATACAGGAAAGCTGGCGGAGTGGGAAATCTACAACTAGAAAGAAGGAAAGAGGCTTATGGATCAGATTGGGAGCCACAAAGCACTGAGGTAAGGAGACACTTGCACGCAGAGAGGAAGTGTGGCCAAATGCCTGTCTGGCAAAAGAGGAAAGGAAGTCCCGATTGCACTGAACCCTTTTTGACTGTACTGAACCCCAACCCCGGCCAAAACCTCGTGGACCCAGGCTCATAAGGGTGGAGTCTGAACTATAGAGAAAGGCACCCAGAGACTCAGAGACTAGGAGACTGGGGGAGCAGGCGGGGTCTACAGTCACGCACAAGTGAGTACCCGCAGAGGTCTGACCACAGAGGTTGCCACTGCTTCTCCATAGGGGAAGGAGTCCGAAGCTTCAGACTACAGAGACCCATCCCAATCCTGGGCGAGCCCCTGGGGCATCCACACTCTTGCACAGGGAATCTGGGATGGTCAGGCAGAAACTCAGGGGAGCTTCAGAAGGCAGAGGTCAGGTGGAAACTCAGGCTAGTGCACAAGAGCAGGGCTGACAGGAAGCCAAGACTGTCAGCTCAGCCCTGAGACTCTGCCCTATCCAAGCTGAGCACAGAGGTTTCTGCAATTTTGCAAGTCTGATCCTATAAGACTATCTCTAATACTGAAGGTATCCCAGAGTAGACACAGGTGATACCCACATCCAATTGGCCTGAAGGTCACTTCTTTCCAGGGATACCAACAACAATAAAGACTTAGCTACCACAAGGCTGTACACGCAGTCCACAAAGGGGAGCACCAAGAGTGTCTACCTCAGGTAACTGAGGAGGCTGACCCACTGGGCCATATAGGACACCAAACACACAAAGCCATCCTATCAACTCTGGGAAACAGCAAAAATGCTGAGACAAGGAAATAGATCTCAAATGAAAGAGATATAAGAGAACAAAAGACTGGATATAGAGTTCAAATACAGTTATAAGGTTTTTCAAAAATTTCCTAGAAAAGGCCAATAAATTTATTAGACCCAACTAGAAATTAAACATAAACTGACTGAAATAAAAAATATTATAAAGAGATCCAACAGCAGATTGGAAGATCATATGAATCAAGTCAAAGATTTGGAATACAAAGAGCCAAAGGACATTCCTCTGGAGAAGCAAGAAGAAAAAAGAATCCAGAAAGTTGAAGATAGTGTAAGAGCCTCTGGGAAACTTCAAGCGTATCAACATCAGAATTATGGGGGTGCCAAAATAAGAGAGAGTGCAAGATACTGAGAACATATTTGAAAAAATAATATCAGAAAACTTCTCCCACCTGGTGAAAGAAATAGACTTATAAGTACAGGAAGTGTACAGAACCCCAAACAGGAGGAATCCAAAGAGGAACACACCAAAACACATCATAATTAAAATGCCAAGGGCAAAAGACAAAAAGAGGATCTTACAAGCAGCAAGAGAAAAGCAGTTGGTTACCTATAAGGGAACACCCATTCAACTACCCGTGTTTCCCCGAAAATAAAGACATCCTCTGAAATTAAGACCTAGCACATGGAAAGATAAGACATCCCTTGAAAATAAGACCTAGCACAACTTCGGGAGAAAAAAATAATATAAGACACTGTATTATTTTCAGGGAAACAGGGTATCAGCTGATTTCTCAACAGAAACTATGCAGGCCAGAAGGGGGTGGCAATATTCAAAGTGACTAATAGTGAGAACCTACAAACAAGATTACTGTATCCAGCAAAGTTATCATTCAGAATTGAAGGGCAGATAAAGAGCTTCACAGATAAGAAAAAGTTAAAGGAGTTCATCACCACCAAACCAGTATTATATGAAATGCTGAAAGGTATTATTTTAAAAGAGGAAGAAGATCAAGTGAATTAAAAATCTGAGCAACAGAATAAACTGGTGAATATAATAGAATCTGGGGCAAAGAAAGGGAGTTGATTGATAATTATCAGGGGGGAAAGAGGTGTGGGGGTGCAGAAAGAGACTGGATTAAAATCATAAACCTATGGATGAGGACAATGGCCTGATGGGGGTGGGGGAGGTAAGGGCAGAGGGTGGGGCAGGAACCAGGTGGAAGGGAGTTATGAGGGGATAAAGGAGAAATTGTAATAATCTGAGCAATCAAGATTCATTTAAAAAATTACTTTACCAACCAGCCCCTTGGGGAACTCATGCCGCTGTACCCCTCGTCCAGCATGAAAAACAGTCCCTGTTTTTTGCTCACTTACTCCATGGCTCCTCCCATCATTAGGCCCACTGGTATCTATTCCTTTAATTTTGCTCTTTGGCTCCCATCTCATGCACTGTTTCACTAGTTTTTTTGCAGAACATAATGCAGGTGTTCACCAACCAGAAGGTGGGAGAGATCTATCTGGCCTTGAATTCAGAATCTAGAGACACCTACGTCACCAGAATCCTTTAGACCCCAGGTAGATGCCCCTGACAACGGCTCCTCTCAGCAGGAAGTAGCTACGGAAAATGGACCTTCACCCCCTGACCTTGCCTAGACTCTCAATTTTTTTAATATCACCAAAAGCCTAGAATGATAGATCCTCCCTTCCCCAAACTGGTAGGCGGAGTATGACATAATCAGCATCTTCTGCCAGGACATAGTTGAGACATTGAACCACCAATCAGCACATGCCAAGTTCCCTGGGCCCCACCCTTTCCCCCTTTCCTCCCTTCAAAGGTGTTCACTATTGCACATGTTGCTGCTCTCCAGTCTGCGAGGCAGTCTAGCTGGGTCCTGGTTTTTCTATCCTCCTCTGTAATGAATCTTGCTCGTTAGGTGGGATAAACTTCCTCTTTAACATGCCTTGGTCCCCGACTCCCGTTTCCTGCACCTCAAACCTTACAGGAGTATGTACTTGTTCTTCAATAAATCTCTATCTTTGCTATTCCACTTTCTGTATGTGGATTCTTTCTTCAGTTCCGGTGTACAAAGAATCCAGATTCCAGTCCAAAAATTCCATATCAGTAGCATTCATTTAGAGCTATGACTTTTGATATATTTTTTAAAACTAGTTTCATTATTTTATAGGTCCAATTCTGCCAATTCTAAGAAGGTTTTTAAACATGCAGAAGTATAAAGATAACTAACAAATAAAGGCTTACAATGCTTATTCCTGGATTTCTTTGCTATAACTATATCCTGTACAGCAGGGAGTGGCTATAGCAGCTTGGGGGTCAAAACCTGTTTTGGTGCAATCTCTGAGCTAAACATTTTTAAAATATTTTTAACATGGTTGAAAAAAATCAAAAGCAAAATAATATTTTATGACATGTGAAATTATATGAATTCAAATTTCAATATCCATAAATAAAGCCAGGCTATTCTCTGTGGATGATTTATCTCTATAGCAGAGATGAATAGTTGTGATAAAGAACATATGGCTTGCAAAGCCTAAAATATTTTTTTAATGTTTAAATATAAAGGTTTAATTTCCTTGTTTTCAACCATTACAGGGACCTGAATTTCTTAAATAGGGGCTAAATACAGCAATGTAGGATATAATCTAAAGAAAGGGAACCCTGAGTTGGTAAATCCTAAAATAAGATACTAAATTAAAGATACAACTTTTTTGATCTGTCAATAACTAAAAACACTACTGCAATTTCTGCCCATTTTCTGTGTGATTGTTTTGTATTATAAACTTCAATGTTCCAATATTTATTGTGTAAACTTCTGGAGAGGTCAACTTTCACTGCACTTCACGAATCAGGTGACCTCCTTTTCCAATCTAATATTTTTCTTCTTCCAGTTCAACTTTGCTCTTGATCTTGTGGCATGTGCTCTCTGAAGATTGCATTTTTGTGGAGTAGGTTTGCTCTAATTGAAATGTTCTTTTTTTATTGGTCCTTCTTTGTTTATATGTCCTGATTATTACACTCACCAAGGAAATACAGTGCAAATCCATCTGATTTTGTGGCTGTTTTGATGATGATACTCAATTCGTACAGCAACAGCTGGTTGACCCAGCCCACATCCAGCCGCTGCTCCATATATTTGTTAAGGCCATACATGACTCCTGGCATGTTCATATCTTGGTACTGCTGACTTCTTTAGGCTCCTACTCATCTTCTGCTTTGTTGTTCTTCCTCCTCAGCCATTTTTCTACCATCTCTGCACTAACACTTTTAGATACAAATTCACCTAATATCTGGGGTAAAGAAAAAGATATTCCTTCACTTTTTCATTTGCCAAACCTGTATGGACCCATCCAGGCTGCCTACTGGGGGGGGGGGGGAGGGCACTTCTGGCCCCACCTATGCAGAGTCCGCCCCTCAGCAACCTGACAGCCTCTCGGGGGCCTTTGTGCCTTCCCAGCCACTTGCCACTGGGGGCCAGGCACATGGCACTTTTAAAATATTTATTATCTGACCTTTTACCAGAGTGTTATTGACTCCTGCTCTAGGGCATTACTTTTCAATCCTTAAAAAAATCTTTTGGAAAGGAGCTGTACCATTTAAGAGTAAGTATGGTTTACTTTAAACAGAAGCATAAAATACTAGTGGCTTAAACAAGGTAGGGGTTCATTTTTCTCTCATGTAAATTCTTTTACATGAAATAAGCAGAGTGGAGATAGGCAGACTGGCCTGATATGACTTTTGTGGTCATCACAAACTGAAGCTGCTTCTATATTTCTGCTCTGCCATTCTTTCTATGTGGCTTTTATCTCCAAGATTGTCTCATGATCACATAAGGTTATTGAAATCCCAGTCATTACATCATGTTCCCAGGAGCAGGATGTAGAAGGGGTATTAGAACAAAAAAAAAAACAAAAAAAAAAAAACAAACAGGCCTCCCAGCTGAGCTAGCCCTCATTAAATAGTTTCATCTGAAAATCTACCCATATATTCTTGTTAAATCTAAATTGGGCAGCTCCATTTGCAAAGGAAGCTGAGAAATGTAGTTTTACAGCTGAGAACATTGTTATCCAAGCAAAATCAGGGTTCTGTTAGTGAGGCACAAGAAGAAAGGTAGGCAACGAGGAACCTCTGCCCTAGGAACAATTGACTCTCCATATCCTTTTCAAAATATACTGCATAATAGTTTCTCATGAACATAAGAGTTATTTTTCAAGTACCATATGTCTTTTTAAAGCATACATGCTTACTCAGCCTCATAGATCTAGATCTTTACAAAGTATATTTCACATATTTGAGTTATTTAGTTTTTATAACAATCCTGTGAAGTCCAATCACTACTGGAAAAATAGGTAATTGAAACTCAGAGAATTTAGGTAGAATTCCCAGTCACTCAGATAAGAAATAGCAGCAATTGACTCAAGTCTAGGACTCCTCCCCAAATCCATCTGTTTTTTTTCCCACCATATGGAAACTGTACCCATTCTGATGAAACAGACACTCAGACTAGTCCTGATAACACTCTCATTATTTCTTATTCCATCTTTCAACTGATATCCTTTTTTTTCCCACGTCCCATTCTCCTCCCCACTATCTTGGCATCATGGAGACCTTTAAATATTTCTTTCATAGCCAGTCAAACAACCTCTTTCCTAGTTGTACTATCTCTAATCTTGTGCTCTTTTTATTTTATTAAGTTTTGTTTTCATACCATTTTTGTCTAGCAACTTCATACCAATAATTCACAGTATGCCATTGAATATATACACAAATTTTTTTCAACTTATATTGAAATATAATTGATATACTGTATAAGGTTAAGGTGTACAACATAATAATTTGACTTATCCTATATAATAAAGAGGTAATATGCAAATTGACCATCACTCAAATACACAGATAGCCATCCCCATGTGGTCAAAGATGGCCACCACAAGATGGCCAGCAGGGGAGGGCAGTTGGGGCGACCAGGCCAGCAGGGGAGAGAAGTTAGAGGCAATTGGGCTGGCAGGGGAGCAGTTAGGCATTGATCAGGCTGGCAGGGGAGTAGTTAGGGGGGGATCAGGCTAGCAGGCAGAAGGGATTAGGGGCAATCAGGCAGGCAGGTAGGCAAGTGGTTGGGAGTCAGCAATCCTGGATTCTGAGAGGGATGTCTGACTGCCCATTTAGGGCAGTCAGGTATCCCTCGAGGGTCCCAGATTAGAGAGGGTGCAAGCTGGGCTGAGGAACACCCATCCCCCTGCTGTACATGAATTTTGTGCACTGGGTCTTTAGTATATATATAATCATTCTCTATTTCTTTTGTCAATGTCCTATAGTTTTCCAAGCACAGGTCTTTTACCTTCGTGTTTAAATTAATTCCTAGGTATATTATTTTTTGTTGATGTAATAGTAAATGGGATTGCTTTTTTAGTTTTTCTTTCTCAGAGTTCATTAGTGGTGTATAAAATGCCATCAATTTCTGGATGTTGGTTTTATGTCTATTACCTTGCAAAATTCATTTATTAAGTCTAGGAGTTTCCTGGTGGAGTCCTTAGGGTTTTCTGCATACAATATCATATCATCTGTGAATAATGACAGTTTTACTTTCTCCTTTCTAATTTGGATGCTTTATCTCTTCTTCTTGTCTGATTGCTATTGATATGACTTTTAGTATTCTGTTAAATAAGAGTGGTCAAATTGGACATTCTTGTCTTATTTCTGTTCTTAAGTGAAATACTTTTAGTTGTTGCCCTTTGAATATTATGTTGGCTGTAGATTAGTCTTAATGGCCTTTATTATGTTGAAGTATGATCCCTCTATTCCCACTTTCCTGAGAGTTTTTTTTTTTAATGAAAAAAGGGTGCTATATTTTGCTGGATGCATTTTCTGCATCTATTGATATGATCATGTAGTTTTTATCTTTCATTTTATTTATGTGATGTATCACATTTATTGCTTTGTTAATATTATACCAGACTTGTATCCCCAGAATAAATCTCACTTGATCATGTTGTTTATCTTTTTAATATATTGATGGATCCAATTTGCTAATATTTTGTTGAGGGTTTTAGCATCTGTGTTCATCAGAAATATTGGCCTATAATTTTCTTTTTGATAGTGTCTTTTTCTGGTTTTGGATTCAGGATAATGCTGGCTTTGTAAAAAGTGCTTGGAAGTGTTCCTTCCTCTTGACTTTTAGGAATAGTTAGAGAGAATAGGTATTAATTCTTCTTTAAATGTTTGGAAAATTCTCCTATAAATCAATTTGGTTTAGGACTTTTGTTTGCTGGGAGTTTTTTTTTTAAATATTATTACTGCTTCTATTTTATCAGTTGTTATTGACCTACTCAGATTTTCTAATTCTTCTTGATTGGGTTTTGGAAAATTGTATGTTTCTAGGAATGTGTCCATTTTGACCAATTTGTCCAGCTTATTGGCATATAGTTATTTATGATATTTGCTTATAATCCTTTGTATTTCTGGGATGTCCATTGTTATATCACCTCTTTCATTTCTTATTTTATTTATTTGGGTCCTCTCTCTTTTTTTCTTGATGAGACTTGCTATGGTTTTATTGTTTATTTTTTTCAAAGAATCAGCTCTTAGATTCATTGATCTTTTGTACTGTTGGTTTTAAAATTATTATCTTTGCCATTTATTTCCCCTCTATTTTTTATTATTTCTTTCCTTCTACTTCCTCTGGGATTTTCTTGCTGTTCTTTTTGTAATTCATTTAGAAAGTAGTTTTTTAGTGCTTTTCCTTGTTTCTTGAAGTAGGCCTGTAACATTATGAACATCCTTCTCAGGTCTGCTTTCACTGTGTTTCATAGATTTGAGGGGCAGGGGGAATGTGTTCATTTTCTTTTGTTTCCAATAAGTTTTTAATCTCTTGCTTGAAACCATTGGTTACCCATTCATTGTTTAATAACATGCTATTTAGCCTCTATGCATTTGAGTGATTTTTTTGTCTTTTTTCATTGTAGTTGATTTCTAACGTCATGCCATTATAATCCAAAAAGATGCTTGGTCTTATATAAATCATCTTGAATTTGTATAGCCTTGTTTTTTGTGCTAACATGTGGTCTATCTTTGAGAACATTTCATGTGTACTTGAGGAGAACATATATTCTGTTGCTTTGGGGTGAAATGTTCTGTAAATATCTGTTAGTTCCATATGATCTAGTGTCATTTAAGGCTTTTGTTTCCTTGTTGATTTTTTTTGTCTGGAAAATATATCCAGTGGTGCCAGTGTTAAAGTCCCCTACTGTGACTGTATTGCTGTTAATCTCTCCCTGAAATTCCATCAAAAGTTTGGGGGTTTTTAAAGTTTTTTTGTTTTGTTTTGTTTTGTTTTTTAATGAACTTGATTGCTCCTATATTGGGTGCATACATGTTTACAAGGATTATATTTTCTTGTTGAATCATTCTCTTTAGTATTATGTAGTGTACATTATTGTCTCTTGTTATGGCCTTTGCTTGGAAGTCTAATTTATCGAATATGAGTATTGCTACCCCAGCTTTTTTTTTTTCATTTTCATTTGCATGGAATATATTTTTCTATCCCTTTACTTTTAGTCTGTATGTATCTTTTGTTCTGAGATGGATCTCTTGCAGACAGCATACATATAGGTCATGGTTTCTTATTCATTCACTCACCCTATAACTTTTGATGGGGGCACTTAATCTATTTACATTTTAGGTTATTATTGATAGGTTTCTATTTATTGCCATTTTTACTTTCTTTATGCCTTTAATTCTCTGACCTATTCTTCTTCTAAAAGCAGTCCCTTTAACATTCCCCTACTTTCCCTCTGAGGTTTGACAGTCTTATCAATGCTTCCTTGTCTCCAGGTCTGTTTTTGTTCATCAATTCATGTTGTTCACTATTTCCCATAGATGAATGAGATCATGTTATACAAGAAATACACTTATAAGAATAAAAAATGAGATAAGCAATAATGGTTATGCTGGGAGGCAAATGAATCAGTCTGTAGCGAGTCTCATTCTGGGCCAAAAGTTATCTTGAGTCCCAATTTCAATGTTGAACAGTTCCTTATGTTTACATCTCAGCAATGATATTTCAGTTCTGAATGGTGGATAAATGGTGGCAATGCAGGTCCAACACTCTCTGGTTTGGTCCTGGGTAACCTGCAGCTACACACACCTGCTGACTGCTACTATGGCAAGGCATTGTCAGTGTCTTTCATCTCTGGACTGTTTCTTTTCTGTCTTCATCCCTAGAGTAGTCCTGTCAATTCCTCTCTGTTGCAGGAATCCACATGGTCTCCGAGTTGTTTACTGAAAATATACATACATATTCTCAACCAAAAGTTAATAAAGAATTTTTTTCAATAAATTTGACTTAGGATCCCTTTTCATTTTTTCCCCCAAACAATTTTCTTTTGGCTTGTTTTGACACCATGTGTGGTTTTCATGGGTGTCTTGCTATTAGCTTTACAAATGAAAGTTAATTTTCTAAAGTAAAAATTTTCTAAATGTAATTTATTTACATTTATTTTTCCTTACAGGATATTTTTCCTTACATGATATTCTTCTACTATCCACCCCCTTTTTATTTAAATATTAGGAGGCTTTTGGAAATTTTATAATATAATCTTGATAGTTTTAAATTTTAATTTTTTGCACTAAAATATGACTGTTATAGGCTCATTACATGTTATGCAATTTTACCATGAAATGAAGTACCAATAAAAATTTGAGGTAACACTTTAGGAACAGCTTTTTGTCCAATACAATTAATTTTTATAGAATATTTGCTTATATCAATTAGTCAATTTAAATAGTCTGAAAACTTGACTACTATTTTATTGTCAAATTTAATACTCTAACAACCTTCTTATTTTACCCTGTAAATATTAGGGGTATATAAATATGTTAGTAGCATATTTGCCTTTGTGAGTATGCCCTGAGTATTCCTGGTACTAGGTTGGATTTAGGCATCAAAAACACAATTTTCTATAACATGAGTACAAGACATCTCAAAAAATGTCATTGCAGTGAAAGGGCAGCTGCTGTCAGCCAAGTCTCTGTCTGTTACCAGTGTCCTGATTTGAGCTGTGCATGGGAAGCAAAGCAGCCATAGGGGCAGTAGACCTCCCTCAGAAGGGGTGAGGATTCAAGCCCCTGCAAAGTTGGGGAGGTGAAGGTCTGTACTCACCTCTGTTGACCCCAAGTTCTTTCCTGTTGACCCCTCTGTGACTGTGCCAGCCTTAGGTTGTTCCTTCCCTGAGTAATCTTAACTATCTCTGATTAACCAGCCATCCTCCGAGGCCAAGCAGGGTGATGTGAAGTTCAGTTCTGTTTCCTTGGTAGCCTATTCCCCTGTAGCCTCCACGCGCAGCACATGCCTTGGGATCTCCTCGCCTGCTGGCAGGGCCCCAGCACTGATAACATATCTTGTGGAACTCAGGTTTCTTCTCTAGGGAAGGCCCAGCTCACCCTACTGGGCCAGAGACAGATCCATGGAACCAGCCATCATGAACCTTCAACCTTGGCATGAACAGAAATCTCAGGCAACAGCTGTGGGCAATTGATTGTGAGAAGAGGGTCTCTCTTGGGCAAAAGGGCCAGAGGGGTCAATATAGAATGCTCAGGTGTCTACCCAGGGGGCCGCTACACAGTAGAAGGGATCAAATACTTTCCTGTCCTTGTTAAATTGCTGCCAGGCATTCAAAGAATTGGTTTGTAAGGTGTTAGTTTTTTGTTTTTGTTTTTGTTTTTGTTTTATAATTGTACATTATGCTGTTGTAATTGTAAAATATCAAGAGATGTGTAACCTTTGTCTCCAAACACCAAAAAGATGATTTTTTAATTGATTTTCAAGGGTGTGAGGTACTATTATAGGTAATAGGGGTAACAAAAATCTGGGAAAAATTATAAACTCATTGTAGAATAATATTATGTAAGGATATTCTTTGCTCTAGGCCATGACAATTCCATTTCAAAGCTGGGTGGTGACCCCTGTTTAATTATACTTCCTTTCCCCGCTCATGGTCCACCTGAATGACCAAGGTGTTTGGTATTATTGGTGACTACATTAGGCACAGGATCAGTCCACGTAAGGGTCAGGAACATAAACCCAAAATACTTCCCCATTTGCCCCCCAAAATATTACTGTAGCGCTGATGACTGCTAGCTTGGCAGGAAAGATGTACTCAGATGTTTTGGTTACCGTACAATTTCTTTTTATTTTTTATTTCATTTTATTACTATTATTATTATACATATATGCCCTTATCCCTCGATTAAACACCACCACCCACTCCTGTCCAACCCCATGTTGTCTGTGTCCATTGATTAGGCTTATATGCATGCACACAGTCCCTTGGTTGATCTCTCCCCCGTACTCCCACTGACATTCTGATCAAGGTTTCTGTGTCTCTGGGTCTCTTCTTGTTCTTCAGTCTATATCATTCATTATATTCCACAAATGAGTGATATTTATCTTTCTCTGCCTGGCTTATTTCACTTAGCATAATGCTCTCCATCTCCATCCATGTTTTTGCAAATGGTAGGAGTTCTTTTATACCACAGCATAGTATTCCATTGTGTAGATGTACCACAGTTTTTTATCTACTTATCTGCTGATGGGCATATAGGCTGTTTCCAAATTTTGGCTATGGTGGATTGTACTGCCATGAACATAAGGGTGCATATATCTTTTCTGATTCGTGTTTCTAGTTTCTTGGAATATATTCCTAGAAGTGGGATCACTGGGTCAAATGAGAGTTCCATTTTTAGTTTTTTTGGGAAACTCCAAATTGTTCTCCACAGTGGCTGCACCAGTCTGAATTCCCAACAGCATTGCACGAGGGTTCCTTTTTCTCCACATCCTCGCCAACACTTGTCCTTTGCTGATTTGTTGATAGCCATTCTGACAGGTGTGAGATGGTACTGCATTGTTGTTTTGATTTGCACCTCTCTGATGATTCGTGACTTTGAACGTGTTTTCATATGTATCTTTGCCTTCCTACTGTCTTTTTTTGAAAAGTGTCTATTTAGATCAGTTGCTCATTTTTTTGATTGGGTTACTTATCTTCTTTTTGTTAAGTTGTATGAGTTCTCCGTAAATGTTGGAGATTAAACCCTTATAGTTGATATCATTGGCTCATATGTTCTCCCATGCAGTGGGATTTCTTATTTTATTAATGGTTTCCTTTACTGTACAAAAGCTTTTTATTTCGCTGTAGTCCCATTTGTTTATTTTCTCTTTAGTTTCCATTGCCCTAGGAGCAGTATCAGTGAAGAAGTTCTTGGGAATATGTCAGAGATTGTACTGCCTATGGATTCCTCTAGAATTTTTATGCTTTCATGTCTTATTATTAAGTATTTTATCCATTTTGAGTTTATTTTTGTTTTGGTAAAAGTTGGTTATATAGTTATATTTTTTTGCATGTATCTGACCAATTTTCCCAACACCATTTGTTGAAGAGACTTTCTTGACTTCCTTTTACCTCCTTAGTTAAGTTTAACCCAATTGTATGTTCATGCCTCCTTTGTCAAATATTAATTGAGCATAGTGATTTGGGTTGATATCTGGGTTCTCGATTTGATTCCATTGATCTATATGTCTGTTCTTGTGCCAGTACCAGGCTGTTTTGAGAACAGTGGCTTTGTAATACAGTTTGAAGTCTGGTATTGAGATCCCTCCTACTTTACCCTTCTTTCTCAGTATTGCTGTGGCTATTCTGGTTCTTTTATTGTTCCAAATGAACTTTTGGAGATTTCTTTCTAGGTCAGTGAAATATGCCGCTGATATTTTAATGGGGAGTGCATTGAACCTATAGATTGCTTTAGGAAATATGGACATTTTGATGATGTTGATTCTACCAATCCATGAACATGGAATGTTCTTCCATCTCCCCACATCTTCCTCTATCTCTTTTTTCAATGTCGTGTAGTTTTCTGCATATAGGTCCTTTACTTCCTTAGTTAAATTTATTCCTAGGTATCTTAATTATTTTTGTGCGATGGTAAATGGCATTGCGTTTTTAGTCTCTGTTTCTGTAGCTTCACCGTTGGTGAAGAGAAATGCCATGGATTTCTTGGTATTAATTTTGTATCCTGCTACATTGCCAAATTCATTTATTAAGTCAATTAGATTTTTAATGGAGTCTTTTGGGTTTTTTATGTACAATATCATGTCATCTGCAAATAAAGATAACTTTACTTCTTCTTTTCCAATTTGCATGCCTTTTATTTCCTCCTCTTGTCTAATTGCAATGGCTAGTACTTCCAGTACTATGTCAAACAGGAGTGGCGAGAGTGGGCATCCCTGTCTTGTTCCTGTTCTTAGAGGGAATGGTTTTAGTTTTTGCCCATTGAGTATGATGTTGGCTGTGGGTTTATGGTATATAGCTTTTATTATGTTGAGGTATTATCCTTGTACTCCCACCTTGTTGAGAGTTTTTAACAGGAAAGGGTGTTGGATTTTATCAAATGCTTTTTCTGCATCAATTGATATGACTATATGATTTTTATCTTTCAATTTGTTTATGTGATGTATCACATTTATTGATTTGCGGATATTGTACCATCCTTGCATTCCTGGAATAAATCCTACTTGGTCATGGTGTATGATCTTTGTGATGCTCTTCTGGAGTCGATTTGCTAGAATTTTGTTGAGGATTTTGGCATCTATGTTCATGAGGGATATTGGCCTGTAATTCTCTTTCATTGAGTTGTCTTTATCTGGTTTTGGTATTAGGGTGATGCTGGCTTCATAGAAGGAGTTTGGAAGTGTTCCTTCCTCTTGGATTTTTTGGAATAGTCTGAGGAGGATAGGTTTTAGTTCTTCCTTGAATGTTTGGTAAAACTCTCCTGTGAAGCCATCTGGCCCTGGGCTTTTGTTTGCTGGAAGCTTTTTGATGACTGTTTCAATTTCTTCCCAAGTCACTGGTCTATTGAGATTTTTAGATTCTTCCTGATTGAGTTTTGGAAGTTTTTGTTTTTCTAGGAATATGTCCATTTCCTCCAGGTTGTTCAGTTTGTTGGAATAGAGTTGTTCGTAGTATTTTGTAACAATCCGTTGTATTTCGGTGGGGTCTGTTGTTATTTCACCTCTTTCATTTCTGATTTTGTTTATTTGGGTCCTCTCTCTTTGTTTCTTGGTTAGCCTGGCTAGAGGTTCATCTCTCTTGTTTATCCTTTCAAAGAACGAGCTCTTGGTTTTGTTGATCTTATGTATTGTTTTTTTGGTCTCAATGTCGTTTATCTCCGCTCTGATTTTTGTTATTTCCTTCCTTCTGCTTACACTGGGCTTTTCTTCTTGCTCCTTTTCTAACTCTTTGAGTTGTAGACTTAGATCACCTGTTACCATTTTTTCTAGTTTTTTGCAGTAGGCTTGTTAGGATATTAACTTCCCTCTCAAAACTGCTTTTGCTGTGTCCCATAGATTTTGGATTGTTTTGTTTTCATTGTCGTTTGTATCCAGGATGTTTTTAATTTCTTCGTTGATTTCTCTCGTAACCCAGTCCTTGTTTAACAGCATGCTGTTTAGTCTCCATGTGTTTGATTGCTTTGGATTATTTTTATTGAGGTTAATTTCCAGTTTTATGCCATTATGGACTGAGAATATACTTGATATGATTTCTATCTTCTTGAATTCGAAGAGACTTTGCCTATGTCCCAAAATGTGGTCTATCTTTGAGAATGTCCCATGTGCACTTGAGAAGAATGTATATTCTGTGGCTTTGGGGTGGAGTGTTCTGAAGATGTCGATTAATTCCATCTGCTCTAGTGAGTCATTTAGGCTTGATATTTCTTTGCTGATTTTTTGTTTAGATGATTTGTCGAAGGGTGACAGTGGGGTATCAAAATCTCCTACCATGATTGTATTGCTATTTATCTCTCTCTTAATGTCCTCCAGCAGTTTTTTTTAATGTATTTTGTTGCTCCTGTGTTGGGTGCATATATATTTACCAGGGTTATTTCTTCTTGTTAGATTGCTCCCTTTAGTATTATGAAGTGGCCTTCATTATCTCTTATTATGTCCTTCACTCTGAGATCTAATTTGTCGGATATAAGTATTGCTACCCCCGCTTTTTTTTCATTTCCATTTGCCTGGAAGACTTTTTTCCATCCCTTCACCCTCAGTATGTGTGCATCTTTTTTTCTGAGGTGGGTTTCTTATAGACAACAGATGTATGGGTCTTGTTTTCTTATCCAATCTGTTACCCTATGTCTTTTGATTGGAGCATTTAATCCATTTACATTTAAGGTTATTATTAATAGGTACTCATTTGATGCCATTTTTATTCTATACCCGTGTTCCTTCTTCACTTCCTATTTCTTTATTTTTACAGTCGACCCTTTAGCATTTCTTGAATTGCTGGTTTGGTGGAGATAAATTCCTTCAGTCTTTTTTTATCTGTGAAGCTCCTGATTTCCCCTTCAATTTTGATTGATAGCCTTGCTGGGTACAGTATTCTTGGATTAAGACCCTTTGCATGACTTTGTATATTTCATCCCATTCCCTTTTGGCCTGATAAGTTTCTGTGGAGAAATCAGTTGCTAGTCTGATGGGGGTTCCTTTGTATGTAACTTTCTGTCTCTCTCTGGCTGCTTTTAACATTCTTACTTTGTCGTTGTTGTTTGCCAATTTAATTATAATGTGCCTTGAAGTCTGTCTTCTGGGATTCATTTTGCTTGGAAAAGAAAAAAGAGGGGGAAAATAGGGCAGTTTGTCATTCAGCTCTTAGGTGTCAGTGTTTCCGGTTTGACTGCCCAGTCTTTTTGGTTGCTCTGGCCTTCTTTCTCTATGGCTCTAGCTCGCAGGGTGCCAGCTGGCTCCCAGACTATCTCTTCTGGCTCTGATCCCTTGTTTCCAGGAAGGCAAATTCCCCCTGCAATTTCCCCGGATATGCCCAACTAGGCAGACCTTCCCTAGTATTCCGAAGCTAGGGGGTGAAGGGGATCAGGCGCCAATGTTTCCAGATATTCCACCCTTGGTGGGACAGCTGCGATTCTTAACACTCTGTCCCGTGTCCCCTGGCGATTTAAAAAAGTCCTGCTTCTGGGGAAGCTTACGTCAAACCCAGCACTGGGTGTTGCTGCAGCCTGCTTTGGGCCCAGCTTGGAGCCAGAAGCTGTTTGGGCGCTCCTGGCTACAGTGGAGGCGGGGCTTGGCCGGAGCTCTGGCTACCGCTGCCTGTGCCAAGGGACCCGGAACCCTCAGGCTATCCCCGCAAACTCTGACCTTTCCATGGGTGACTGAAGAACTCCCTTGAATCCACGTGTTTTCACCGACTCGGGCATCCCAGCTGCTCGATGGACCTCTCCGCTGTGTGTTTTCCAGGCCTCAGAGGAGCGCCTCCTTTCCTGGTAAGATGGCGCAGCCTGGAGCTCACCGCAGCCGCCGTGGCAGTGCTGGCCGCTTGGTCAGGAAATCCCGTCCAGTGGACCTTTCCTTACCTTCCTTGAAAATTCCACTGCCCCTTAGCTGCCAATCAAGATTACCTGAGCAACTCAGACCCTACTTTTATCTGTTCTGGGACCAGAGTCAGAACAAGTCCGACTGTTCGGTTGCCATCTTCAAGCTCTGCCCCCCTACATGTTGGACTTTAAAAGTAACAGAAAAAATAGATGAATCATGGAGTGAGTGTCCAGACTCTTAGAGATTATGAGACTGATACAAAAATAATTCAAATACAAGGTTCAAATATTAAAAATGGGTAGATGTCAGAACAGGAACACTGTAAGTAAACATACATCTCTGATGTGAAGTCCCTTCAATTCAAAATGTCTCTGCTCTGTAAAGAGGATGAGACATGGAGTGGGCTGTTTGGGCCTGGGAAATTCAGATTTCTGAGCCTTTGGGTTCTTGTAACAATGCTCCTAGCATTCTAGGGTTCCTGAGTTGTTTGGCAGGAGGGTACAAATTATGAAAGAAGTTATGATCTTCAAGTCTGCAGAAGAAGATCATTGGAGTCAAAACCAATTTTACATCAGTATGTCACATTTTCCCCTCCAGTGGCTCTGTAGTAAGAGAATAAGTGGATAAGTGCTACATCTGTATGTATTAGGGAGTGAATTTTGGACCTGTCTAATGTACTGCATCAAGTAGCCAAGTCTCCTTTTATCTGCCCTTCAGTGATTTTACCCTTCCACCAAGTCCCCTAGCCCTGCCCCAGTACCCTTAATTCAGCTTCCAGGGTTCACCTTCAGCCCCAGCCCATGCTATACTGTTCCCAACTAATCCTAGGGACTTAGGCCCATACATCAGTGATGAGTGGATGCAGATGCTTCGAAATGCTGCAGAATATCTCCTTGACCTCCTCTCCTTGCCCATGGTGGATGATGTTCTGGAGGGCCTTCACTGCCTGAACTGTCACTCGAGCCTCGCTCTTCAATAAGTCATGCAAGAATGGAACCAGGCTCCTCAGAGACTCGGACTATTTGAAAGAAGGCAGAGATTACTTACCACCTGGGGACCATGTGACACTTTAGGGATAGGGTTTTGAGAAAACAGATGGCACCTAAAAAGTAACAGACCTAGGGAATCTAGGGGCTAGATGTATAGAGGAAGTGGAAGGCTGGTGCTCAGGGTGTTTGGAAGGCAGATGGCCAGACTATGTAAGTTTATAAACTGGATGTTGTACTGCCCTGGGATGTGGGGTTGGGAAATATACTGAGCTATGGGTAATTAAGAGGCCCTGAGTGGTTCAGAGACTAACATTTGATTCCCATTGGGACCCCCACTTTTACTTGAGTTGGGTGCAGTGCCATGTTACTGATTCCACGGAGTCCAATTTCTTTCATGATGAGATTGGGCTCCTTAATCCACTCGATTAGATTTTCCACAAATTCTTGACCCAGAGTCTGAGCCACTGATGGATGCCAGAGGAGCTGTGGAAGCAAGGATACTACAACGATGGATAGAGAAATGGTCATGGGTACATGCTGCTTCTCTAGCTCCCCCAAGGCCGCACACTCAAGTAAGAAGTGTTACCAGTTGAGAGCAGTGGTAGATATGTCCACATGGGGTAGAGTCTAAGGCAATGAAGGATAACGCTGATAATGTTAGCATTTTGGGCCAGATCCTGGGATCCTAAAATCATTCTGGGAGGACTAATGTTGCTATTCCCCTCTCAGGCCTTTTTTTTAAATTTTATTTTATTTTAAACCAGGCTCTGAGTTGGCAGGGAAGCAATCCACACTCAGTTCTATTCTTTCTACTTCCTGAGGCAAATTATTTAACATTTCTGTTAAATGTTCCTCAGCTACAGGAAATGAATGGCTAGGGCTGCGGTCCTCTCCCCAGGCTTTCACCTGTGCATAGACGGTCCTGGCCAAGATCTTCTGATGATTATCTACGCTGTTGAGATTATTCTTTGCATGGTTCAGGATTCGGTGCAGCAGGACTGGCTCACAGTTCTTCACAATGCCACTGGGATGGGGCAGAGGAAGCCAAGAGTTGCTGGGTGGGGAGTGGGCAGTGGTGGAGGGGAGGTGGCAAGAGAACAGTATGCACAGAACAGGAAAAATGTGAAGGCTGAGGTCTGGGAGATGAGGAAGGGAGGGTTAAAGGCTGCTGGAGGGGAGTGCTGTGCCCTGGAAAATTGGCACTGGGGGCTAGAGTGGTATTAGGCATGCTAGGGAAATGGTCCCACCTTGTCAGTTCCATGATCCCTATGTAGTAAAATTTAGGGCAGGTCAGAAGATCCCAGCACTTGTGCTCATCTGCATAGACCACCACTCCATCATATTCAGCTGCGAACAACACCAGCTTCACCACCTCTAGGGCACAACTGAAGACCAATCATCACCAGGTTTGTGAAAAGAAGAAACAGAAGGATGGACAAGATGTTATGCTATAGTTTTGCATCCTTATCCTGGCAAGCCAGGAGACTGTTCTCTAATCTGGTAAGTAGCTGGATCATTCTTTCCAGCTGATGATAAACCATGGCAATATGAAACCCATCTCCAATTGTTTGTCTGCTCACTGCTTCAACCTTGGTGCTCATCCAACCACAGAGTCTTGTACAGAGACTATAGAGATATGCTAGTGCCACAGCTTTCAAATTCTGCTCTCCAGGTGTAGAAGTGTTAGGATATCTCTTCACCTCCACACCACCCTAACCGGAATTTCTGTGGTTACTGGTTTTCTTTATTTTCTTACCGTAAGCTTTCACTTGAGTAGAATACCCTGAGGTTTTTTAAAAATAGTCTGACAACTACTTATTTAGTAGTTCAACACCCATTTTACTGCAGAAAACAGAGTAGTGACTTGCATGAGATGGCACAGCTAGTGACAAAGCTAAGCCAGAGATTATCCAGATTCAAATGGCCACAGCTGCATGGAGAGAATTCAATCTTTCATGCGTCAAGTCATGAACAGAGACGTGAACTGCTGAGTGAAGCAGAAGAGTGCATGCAGGGAAAAGAGTAACCAGAAACTTGAAAATATGTGCGTACATTCCAGCACATGATGCTGCAGTACCCACACCAACATTCTAGCTCTATGCTGCCATCAGTCTCTTCTTCAGCATCCCTAGGGAAGGCATTTAGTTGTCCAGGGCCCACTGGAGTTCACTAGTCTCATTTTCCATCACACCAGGGTTAGGCTTACCTAGTAGGGTCAAAGGTCTTGCCTAAGGTGCCCTCCTTTCTGTAGACCACCATCTTCTGGGAGGGATTTTGCTCAATCACCCAGTAGAGATGACATAGCACAGCCAGCAATAGCTGTGGGTAGAGTTCCTGGGTGGCCTGCAGGCACAGGGATCCTGAGAGCATCTCACACAAAGCACAGGTCGCCTGGGGAGGACACAAGGAAAGGAGGAAGCAGAATTGACTTGGTCTGGTAAAGACATAAATGATCCCACAACTCCACACACTGAGTCCAGCCCTCCCTTTACCCTCCTCTCATCACTGCCCAAAGGTCACAGTTCACTCTGACTGAGGTTTCTAAGCAGCATCCCAAGATTGAAAACCCACAGCTCATCCCTGGGGAAATGAGGGGCCACACACATGTAATCTTGCCTTTCTCTATTTCCAAACATTAAAAACAAGAAGGGAACCAATTCTAAATTTTCAGCAGAAAATAAATTGGGCCACTCAATTTCATCCCCTGCCCTCACTACTCCATGCCCCTGGCCAGGCCCCAGAAAAATGGGTGCCAGACCCAAACACAGGAGATAGAAAAAACTGATTAACTCTGAACATGAGTTTCTTTGTCCATGAAATGGAATTGATTCTTGCACTTTCTACACCATGCAGTTCTTGATGTACAAAGTTAAAGTGCTAACCATATGTGCAGTATTAGTGAGTCCAGTGTTAACTGTCTTCTCTTTACTGCTCCCTAACACCTGCTCACACCCACCAGGTGCCCTTTAATCTTCAGCTCTGCATGCAAGTCCCAGACATAAGTCCTCAGCCCCACCCCTCCCCATGCTGACCTCCACGGGCTGCAGGGCTATGTCCCTCGTTTCCTCTGTGGTGTGCTTTTCCAGGATGCCTATCAGCAGCTGCAGGATGTTGATTGTGGCCTCTCGCTCGGTGCTGACCAACTTCCACAGGTCCAGAATTGTTCTGCGGGACCCAGGGACAGCTATGTCATGGGTCCTGGTAATCATATTCTAATACCCATCTGGTCTTGAGCCCATGAAGTGGCTGTTCTCAGGTTCTAGAGAGAGTGAGGCCCAAGAGGACTTGGCCAAAGAACATGAAGTTTGATTGGCATCAAGAAGAAAGCATCCTTGTGCAGTGATTTTTAACATGAGCTTGGGGTGGAGCAAGGGAGGGTTTACTGGGATGGAGTGTGCTCCTGGGTGTGGGAGAGGTACCTATCCCAAGGGAGGGGCCTGTTCAGCAGCAGGGGCACAACACTGTCAGTGCTGTTGCCTGCCAGCAAGCACAGGGCCCGAAGGATCTCCTCCTTTGTGTTGGGATCTAGTTGCAATGTAAGCCGTTCCAGGATGCCCACCACAATTTCCTCAACCTGCAGGGGAGAGCCAGAAAAACATCCAGTCATTTCTTCTTTACTTCCTTCCTTCCTCCTCCCTCTCTACTAAGTCCTCAAACTCAAGGGGCCTAGTTGTAATCCTGTCAGTGACTCTCTTCTCAAGGCAGAGTTCTGGGGTGGGAAAGGCTAGACCAGCAATGCCCACCAAAGGAAGCTCGTGCCAAGGCCCACTAGAGCAAATGCCTGCCCCCAGCCCCAACATCCAGAGAGAAGGTCTGAGGTTTCCCAGGAGACACAAGGCCCTCCAACTTGCACCCCTGAAACTGCAGGGACAGTGGCATTGGATGTGGAAAGACCATAGGGCTCTCATCTGGTGCTCAGCGCTCTGAACTATGGACCTTTAGAAAGCCCACTTCACTGCAATATCTCAAGGACACCGTCAAGGTGCCCTTCCATTTCTGGTGCCTAGGCCAGGCCAGTCACATAAATGAGTGGAGGCAGTGGGTGTCAGGGGATTCAGAGAGAAAAGGGGGTGGACAGCTCGTGACACATATAAAGAGGATGGTGGTCACTTATAGAGTTGTCCTATGTGACCCCATTTTAAAATTGTTTTATTTTCTTAGTGAAATGAGAACCAGATTTTTAAGTGCTAGGTCTTCCCATTTATGAAAGTTCAGTAATTTTGTGAGCTTCCTTGTTTGCAATTCACAGCCTTACCCCCTCACAGAGGTCTAAGCTCCTGACATCGCATGGGCTTGGGGTGAGTCCCCCAACAGTGCCTACACCCCTGCACATGGCTGTCATTAACTGAGGAATCAGCCACCCAGAGAGGAGGCACTGCAGTTACAAGCTCAGGATTACAAATGTCAGGGCTCATGGGACCACAGAGGAAATCTAGTGCAAGCCCACATTTTAGAAGTGAAGGAATTAAAGCCAGCTGAGGAGAGGGACTTGGCTAAGGCCCTTTGGCTGGTTGGTAACAGCCAGGACAAGAGCCAGGGCTGCGGACATTCCAGGCAGAGCTCCCCACCCAGCACCACACTACCTTTATCAAATCTGAGCCCCGCTTTTTCATGACACCACTCATCAACTGCGCTGCAGCCAGAGACACCTTAGCCCTACTGCCAGTCAGCTCCTCCATGGCTGTTAGCACCAGGTTGGTGAGCTGGGTCTGGGTGAAGTACTCTGCAAAGGCCTGCAACAGGGTGGGATCAGATGGTGCAATCAGTCTGGATCCAGGACTCCCCTTGTCTGAGACAGCCTGTGCCATTCCTCCTGGTGAGGGAGGGCTTCTCTTGGGAGCATATGTGCTTCTGTCCTAGGCTTGTGCTCTCTGCCTAACTCCTAGAAAACCCTTTCACTGTGGACAGAGTCCTGGGGATGCAATGGAGGAAACACTGGTCTCAAGTGCAATGTGGGGCTCAGAGGTCAATGGGTGCAGAGGCAGAACCCAGGGAGAGGAGAACCAGGGCTAAGATCCTCAGTGACATTCCTTTGAGTCCACACATTGCTCACAAAACAGCATTAGCATGAAGCAAATGCTTCTGGGGGGACGGGAGAAAGAAGGATTAGGACCCAGAAGCTCAAGGGGGAACAAATAGTAGCATGTGATGGGAAAACTCCCCCCAAAGGAAAAGTTCACATCTAGTAATGGGAAGGGAGACAGGATAAGAGTACCACCCCAGTAGTCTATAATAGCATGTAAATGAGAGGCCCAGGCTTTCCCCACTTTGCCTCTGGTCCTGCTCCTCTCACCTCGGCAATCTCAAAGGCGTTGTTATAGAACAAGTTGGCACTATACACTTCATTCAAGTTCTCTTCTTCCCACAAGCCCTGCATTTTCTTCTTCATCTCTGAAACAAAGACACCCCACCCCACTCCTCAGACACTCAGAAGGCATGTTAAGTTCCCCCTTTGCCACTTTCTAGACCAAAACTCCTACTGAATTAAGTCAGCTTGGGGCTATGTATGTCCTGTGGTGCTGAGAGTAGAGGAATGGGCATTAATATAAGAAATGGTGGGAGCTGCGGGCAAAAACAAACAATCTTGCCTTCCTCAGAGCAGAGATAGAATTGGGTAAAAATGTGGGGTTCAGCCAGAGGAACAGAAACTAAGTCAAAAGAAGTATTTCCTATGTAGGTATTTTGTCCCAAGAGATTATCTGTAGATGTTTGGGGGTAGGTTCCTCAATGGAAATGAGGTACTCAAGCAACTTCTTGGGACGAGTGTGTGGGGATGGCCAGGTCTAAGTGGGTGGTTGGAGGCAGAGTGGTAAGAGAAGGTTCCTCATACGTTTTTTCTTCAAGAAGATACAGTAGAGGTTGTATACAGCATGGGATGACAGGAAGCAGATGTTGTCCACTGGGTCCTGGCAGCACACGGCCAGCAGCTTTACCAAGCACCCCAGCCTGGTGAATTCAATTTCTATCTGCAGAAGGAAGCTGGAAGTCACAAGTTATCCCAGCCATTCTCTTAGGCTGAGTTATCACAGGAAGAACTCAGAGGAGGAAATGCATATGCCAGAGACATGAAAGGTGAGACTATATGAGATTAATGGGAATGGAATTAGATAGATGAATTGTGGCTGTAAAGGACATAAGAGGTCATAGTTTTATAATTACCTTATTCTATCCCTCTTCTTTGCCCCTTGACACCCCACTCATCTGTCAAGTCTAGTTCAATCCCTTCTTCTTTATGAAGCTTTCCCTGCCCCCTCACTTGTAATTGATTGATCTTTTAGTATGACTATATTCAGTTTATATATTTATTCCCGCCTTCCATGTAAGTTTGTTCTATGCATGCCTCTCTCCCCAGTAAACTGTAAGATTCATGAAGTCAGAAACAATCTTGGTCATCTTTGTATTCGCTATAGCACCTAACAGTGCCTGGCACAAGGTGAGTATTTAGTAATTGCTTGTTCAGACAAATAGCATCAAACTCAACCAAGTGGGATGAAATAAAACTGGCGGCTGGAGAAAAAGATCAAGTACTAGTAGAAGATGTCAGACGGAGAAAGGAGAGGACAGGATGGGATGTATAAGAGAAAATAGCATGGGCCAGGGAGAAGGATGATGAGAATGAGTGACTGAAGCTCGGTAATATATATGACTAGGTAGGCATAAGGGCAATCAGACAGGTATGAGGATTCAGACTCCTGGGCAGTCTACCACTCACTTTGAAGTCCTCCATTTTTGCCGTAAAACCAAGAATCCGTGCGGTACACCACATAGCCCGTTCACGCTCATTGTCCTTCTGGGATTTAAGCCAAGGTTCCAAAAGCTGGAGGAAGAAGATAGTAAAAGGAGAGGCCCATCCATCTGTGTCCCAGAGAACAGAAAGATATTCCAGAATCTGGCTTTACAAAGCATTAGGGCAAGAGTTCTGACAGCAGGACCTCTTTTGTCAAGAGGCAGGTTATATGTGGGTCTGGCGCCAGAGGCTTCATTCTCTCTTCTCTCCTATCAAGTTTACAATATATTTTATCCTCCAGCCCCAATTTCCCCTTCATTTAGGAGCTAAGAATTACCTCAATTCCTACCTCTTTCTGTCAGGTTAAGCAGTGGCTCTCTAAAATATCGACTCTGATTCACTTGAGTGCTTCAACATTACCCCTGAGTTCCTCTACCTTCTTCTTCCCATTCTTTGTTAGAAAAATAATTTGGTGATTGAAAGTATGAGTCACCATATTCACAGATTCCAGAGTAAAGTGTGTGTAAATCTACTTGAAAAAATATAATTATAAATGGTTTCACTTGAAACAATGTAAAAGTGTCTCATCTTTGGTAAATTATGGGTCCCAAATATGGGTCCTGCTATTTGTCAATCTGCAGTAATCAATCTGACAATGTTGCAACCACACACACAGTGATATATAATTGAAAAAGAAGAAGAGCAGCAGATGAAAAATCCACAGTCAACTCAAAAGAACACTATGCTTCATTGATCAGAAGAAACACTTCCTGCCCTAGTCAGTTTGGCTCGGTGGATAGAGCGTTGGCCTGAGGAGGGTCCTGTGTTTGATTCTGGTCAAGGACACATGCTCAGGTTGCAGGCTCAATCCCCAGAAGGGGTTTGCAGGAGGCAGCCAATCAATGATTCTCTCCCATCTTTGATGTTTCTATTTCTCTACCCCCTCCCTTCCACTATGAAATCAATTTTAAAATATTGTTGAAAATTGAATCAAGTCTATGTCTTACAATGGTGTGTCAACATCAATTTCTTGTTTTCTATGTGTTTTAAAAATATGATTGTATTGATTTTAGAGAGAGAAGAATGGAGAGGGAGATAGAAACATTGATCGTCTGCTTCCTGTACATTGTCCCCCCCACTGAGCCCACGCGCGCACATACACACACACACACACACACACACACACACACACTGGGAATCAAGTCTGCAACCCAGGCACGTGCCCTGATCAGGAATTGAACCAGTGACCTCTTGGTGCATGGGCCAATGCTTAACCACTGAGCACACCAACCAGGAATTTCCCTGGTTTTAATAGAGGCTCTTTGTACTGTTTATGCAACTCCCAGTGAATCTACAATCCTTTCAAATTTAAAAGTTAAGAAGAAAACCAGTGGCAAAATGATTACAAGCAGTCAAAATGTCCATTCATAGAGGGCTGATTGAATAAACTATATTACATGCACATCATATATGAAATCATAAAAAATAAGGAATATACCTGTGAACTGATGTGGATAAATGAAAAAAGCAAGGCAAGAGCACTGAATAGAATGTGGTAACTACTGTGTAAAACAGAAAGGGAAATAAGAATATACCATAAAAAAAGATTTGCTTATTTTCACAAAAGAAAAGCAGGAATGACAAACCAGAAGTTAATGAAAATGGTTATCTATAGAGGGTAAGTGAGAATGAGGTTAAGAGGATCAGTTTGGACCAAAAATTCTTTGAGAAAAACTTTAAATGATTTTACTAGTAAGTTTTTAATTATGTAATCAAGCAGAATGTGGGGTGGGACTCCGGAACTCAGGGCAGTCCCATGCTGGGACAGAGGGGTACTGGATTTCATGTAATTTGCATCCTGGGCCCCTAGCATTTTAGTAACAACAGGAACTGCAAAGAAATTTTGAACTTCCTGTGGTAATTGGGGAATAGCAATTTCAAGAGAAAGCCAAAGCATCACAATGACATTAGCAGAGAGTAAATCAAGTCAATAAAAAGTCAATTTTAAAATGGACAAATCATTTGCACCTGCACCTCACTTTTTCTGAGCCAAGCACTTTGTGAACATCTCATTGGATAACCAAATGACTGTATTAACTAGGTACTACATGTCATTTCATTTTCCAGGATAAACTGAGGCAAACACAAGTTAAATAACTTCCCAAAACTATACAGCAAACAGCAGAGCCACGATCTGGAACCATAGTGTATGGAAGTCCAAAGCCTGTGTTTTTAACTTTTAACTACTATGAGGGAGCAGCGGGCAGCTGAGAGAGAAGCTGGCCACAGCTATGGCTGAAGGGGAAGAAGGAGGAAGTTCTCCCCTCGAAAGCCAAGACCAATATCAGCTATTAATCTCAGTCCTTATTATCCTTTCCCTAAAACCTTTGCACCCAATTTTCATCAGCAGTTCTACCTCCCAGTTTTTCTTACTATAAAAACAAACAGTTCTTAGTCTGTTTTCCTGGTCTGTTCCCAATTCTACTAGGTTATAGTGTTCCTCCCACCCCAAATTCATGTCCATTCAGAACCTCAGACTGTGACCTTGTTTGAAAATAGGGTCTTTCTTTGCAGATGATTCAAATTAAGGTGAGTTCATACTGGATTTGTGGGTCCTACCCAAGTGACTGCTGTCCTTATTAAGACCCCTAGCTGATTGGGCTCAGTGGATAGACTGTGACCTGCGGACTGAAGGGTGCAGGTTCAATTCCAGTCAAGAACACATGCCTGGGTTGTGGAATAAGTCCCCAGTGGCAGTTGTGCAGGAGGCAGTTGATCAATGATTCTCTCTCATCATTGGATGTTTCTATCTCTCTGTCCCTCTCCTCTATCTGAAATAAATAAAAACATATTTTTTTTATAAAAGAATACACACACACACACACACACACACACACACACACGAATGCCCTGTGAAAATAAATGGAGGCACAGATTAGAATGCTATGTCGACAAGCAAAGCTGATACCATGAGTTGCCAGGAATTACCAGAAGCTAGGAGAGATGCATAAAACAGATTCTCCTTCAGAGCTTCCAGTAGAAATCAAATCAGCCAACACTTTGATTTAGGACTTCTGTCCTTTATGACTGAGAGAGAATGTATTTCTGTTGTTTGAAGTCACTTCATGTGGTATTTATTTATGGCAGGCCTAGGAAATGAATACACCAACCTTCAGAGGCTTCTTCCCACTGACCTGCAAGCAGTTCTGGATCCGGGTCGGCATTTCAATAATAAGTGTCTCCATTAGTCTTAGGAGGGAATTCATGGTCTCCCTAAACAGATTCTGAGAGGGAAAATGGAACTCAAAGAAATGCCAACCTGTCATCCCAACCCTCCTTCTAAACTGCTCAGCATTCTGGCTCTTCCAGCCTTCCTTGAGAAAGTCTGATCCAAAAACTTCCCCTACATTTCAAGAACTCCTGGCTCTTCATTCATTTGAATAAATCCCTCTGTTGTTTCACCAGAGCACAAATGTCTGCCTGGTTTGTAGTGTGTGCTGGAGTTCCCCTGCAACATAGCTACCCTGCCTTCTCCACCCCCACTCCCTAACTTGAACTCATATGGGACTCTGGTCCCAGGGGATACAGTTTCAGTAAGCAGCCATGACTGACAGGCTGGCTGGCTCCAGGTGGGAGGAGGACTTGCCTTGCTGTTTGCAGAGCAACTGATTGACAAAAGCTAGGAAAGTGGGTTTCTCCCTCTCACCCTTTACTGAACCAAGTGGCCTTGCCCAAAGCCTTATAATGAGAGTAGGTGATCTGCCAAGGAGGGCTTCTAAACGTAGGGCCTGCTGGGAGAACCAGAGCAACATTGTCATAGATCTCAGCCACCAAAACCGAAAAGTAGGGGAAAGAAAAAGAAAAGCAGCTCTCACTGGAATAAAGTACTCAGAAGAAACCTACAAAGGTGTAAAGCTATTCTTCCCGGGCAGCTGGAACTCCCACAGAGAAATCCTGTCAACATACCCTCCTCATCCGAATCAGATTTACACTGAGAAGGCCAGAGAAAACCCACCTCCACCTTTTCTATATGTACCAGTCTTTCCTACATAAAATAACTATGACCTAAAAAATAAGGATTATCAGAAATCTGATGAAAAGGATGCCCAAGATGAACAAATCAACTGACCTTAAAGAAAATCAAGCTAATTTACTAAATAGTAGAAACTTCTATTTTAAAATTCCTTTTAATATCTTCAAAAAATTCAGGAGACTATGGCATCAATAAAAGAAGAACCACCAGACAAGATAAAGTGTAATCTGAACACATGAAAGAATTCCTAGGAATTAAACATGTGAATATAAATAAAAAATTGAATCCCTCTTTTCTTCCTCAAGGAAGCACTGCAGGCCCTACAAGAAATAGACTCTGATTTCTTGTGCTTGGGATGCCCTAGCTTTATTTACCTATCAAACTTTAGTAAAATAATATTTGAACCTTCTAGAGTGGTTTCAATCACACAGCAGTAACAAAGGGAAGGATCAAGTGTCTGCCTTTGGGCCATAGTGCTAAAGTGGCAGCATTGGTAATCAATGGGTAGAAGGAGGGAGTTAGGTCTCAGGAGTAGAGTTCAGACTACATGACCCAGGAACCTCTTCTTCACAGGAGGGCTTCCTTTCAATGATTTCTTTTTTTGTTGTTGTTAAGAAAGGCAGAAGACTCTTACATAAAACTGCCAAACCTTTCCTTCCCATCTTCTTAGAAAATTAAAAAATAAAACCAAAAAGAGACAAACATTGAAGAGTTACTTACCACATTGGCTTGACCCTCATCTGGACTAGATGCCTCCTTTTGCAAAACTTCTGTGGGTGGCAGGCAGAACACACTCTTGAAGCATATCCTAAGTAACTCTACTCTTTCTTCTACCTCTAAGCAGGGCCTGAGCATCCAAAGATCTGAGAGGGCAGGGCGGAGTTATCCTCCATTCTGTAATTGAACCCTAGCCCTCACCCAACCAATCAGGGTTAGCCGAGGCAGTGACATCACCACCGACTGGAGTAAAACCCCTGGACTGGGTGAAATTCGCTCTCTCTTCTGCCATGCTGCCGGCGTGAGTGTGAAAGAGCCCATGCTAGCATGGAAAAGGCTCTTTTGTTTATTGCATCGGACTCGGCTCCCTGGTGGTCCTTGGGGATCACGAAGTCTGGGTGTAACATATGGGGGATTCATCCAGGATCCCCAGCCAGGACCATGAGGGACCCCAATCCGGAGAGCCTGACTGGCCGCAGTAGGTGTGTGGGTGTCTGTGTTTTTGTGCGCGTGCTCTGGAGGGACATAAAACCCCTCATGGAATTGGTGCCTGAATACCCCTGGTGGACGCACCATGAAGGCCATGGGCAGGAGGTTTCAGAAGACGTTCTGACCTCCCGGGAGGGCCCTAGGAATTGAAGCCTCTCCCAGGACAAGGTGAGCGACATGAAGCCGTTGCCTCACCTGCGGAACCTTTCCCAGGACTGAGTTTGGTATCTGTGGGCGACATGGTGCCCCAGGATGGAGCCGGGGAAGTGTGGCTGGCATGGCGGTGTGGGAACCCCTGGCAGCATTGGGTCGGAGGGGGTGCTCCCGCGGGGCTCAGTCTGCGCGTTGGAGTGCGGCTGGGCAGTGGTGGCCTTGCTCGGGGAGCAGGCACCTGGGTTAATTTGCTGGCTGCCTGGAGAAGGGGAGGCAGAGCCGGGAAGCTGCTGGGGTGACCCGCGCTTTTCTCCTCGGGGGCCGCCTGAGTAGGGTGGCTGGGGCAGCCGAAGCAGCCTCACTCAGGGGGCCTGGGCTGGCGTGGTGGCATCCTGTCCATGGCGACATCGGGTATGGGAGAAGTATAGCTCTAGCCTTAGGACAGGTAAGTGAGACTCTGGAGAAGGGGTTTAACTAAATGTGTCCTAGAATCGGTGAAAATTGGACCAACCCCCTGTCCTTTGCCCTCTTGAGGGCCAGGTGTACCCCTTACTGGGACAAGTTTCCCCTTTTGGGGAGGGGATCATGTATGGTAACCATTCCCTTGCTCAAGTCCTTACAGGCTCTGCAGTTTGCTTATTCCAGATGCACTGCCAATGCCCACCGCAGACCCTGTAGCCCCGGAACTCAATGTGGGTAAAGAAATTCACTGCCCAAGGACTCAAAGAGACACTGCACTATTATACTGAGAACGCCCACTGCTGTTGAAGTAGATGGCACCCAGACCTGACTACATGACTCCTAGCTCCTGCATGGCCTGGATCCTGGCAACTACAGTGCAGGAGAACTGATGCCTGCAGGAGGGGAACTGGACTTCAGTGAGGACAATACTGATGGGAACTGTGGTACTAAGGGTCTTGGTAACTGTATTTGTTGTTTATGCTGAAAGGAAGTAGGCTGAGTCAATGATTTGACTAGGCACATTAGACAAGGGGGAATGAGAGGGCAGGGCGGAGTTATCCTCAATTCTGTAATTGAACCCTAGCCCTCACCCAACCAATCAGGGTTAGACGAGGCAGTGACATCACCACCGACCGGAGTAAAACCCCTGGACTGGGCGAAATTCACTCCCAGCAAGCCCACACAGCCACGATGCCAAATGGCTGCTCATGTAGCCTTTAGGAAGGCCATTGGGTATAGTTAGCTGTTTCCTTCCTGTACATGTCTTTCTCCTCATTGATACTGTTTGCAACTTGGGCTTAGTAAATACCTGTTGCTGACCATGGTGCTGATTGATGCTCTGAGAATCTTACAGGAGAAGGGCCCTGGAGAGGGAGACCTGAGGACATGGACACCAGCACTACCATAATCAGCAAGTATAAAGTGCATATGCACCAGCATTACTCTAACAGATTTTACAGTTTAATCCTCAAAACCATCCTACAACGCACATTACTTCTGTGGTATTCCACCAACAATGCACACTCTGAATCTACTCATGGGAAAACATGAGACAAACCAAAACTGAGGGACTTGTTCCAGATTAAGGAAGGATAAAGAGAAATGACAACTAAATGCACAGTTTGATTCTGAATCACATACTGTACTAAAAAAAAAGAGTATTTTTCTTTTACTCTAAAACACATTGTTGGGACAATTGATGATTTTCAAACTGGGTCTATAATTTAGATATCAGTGGTGTAGCAATGTTAATTTCCTGATTTTTGTCATTGCACTGTACTTAAGTAAGAGAATATCTTTATTTTGAGCTAATAGACAGTGAAGTATTTAGTGGTAAATGAGCTTCATTACTGCAGCCTTCATTTCAGATTCAAAAAATACATTAATAATGTTAGTAAATAAATAAATTATATAATTTATGTGTGTGAGAGAGAGTGATAAAGCAAATGTGGAAAAACATTAAGAATTTCAGAATCTGGGAGGAGTATCAATAAGAATTCTTTTTTTTTTTGCAACTTTTCTCAAACTATAAAATTATTTAAAATTAATTTTGTTTTCCAAAACCGGTTTGGCTCAGTGGATAGAGCATTGGCTCAGTGGATAGAGCATAGGGTCCCAGGTTCAATTCTTGTCAAAAGGCGTGTACCTCGGTTGCGGGCACATCCCCAATGGGGTGTGTGCAAGAGGCAGCTGATCGATGTTTCTCTCTTATCGATGTTTCTAACTCTCTATCTCTCTCTCTTCCTCTCTGTTAAAAAATAAATAAAATATATATTAAAAAAACTTTTAAAGAAAAATCCTATGAAGAAGGTACCACAGCCTCATCTTAAAGAGGAGGAGACTGAGGCACAGAGCGGTTCAGTAACTTGCTCAAGGGAACATAGTTAGTAGGTGGCTGAGCTGGGATTCTAACCCAGGTGCTCTGGTTTGCCAGGCCCAGGCTTTTAGCCACCTTGCCATCCTGACTCAACCTGAAAAGGCTTTGCCAATGCACTCTGCCTCACCTCCCTCTCCTGCAGATTTTCATGGGAAGTTTGAAGGATGGAGTAGAGCATCATCTTCACCAGATTCTCACTTCTTGATGTGCACAGGGTGAAGCCAAACAATTTATAGAGAAAAGCCTAGGAAAGGTAGGAGGCAGGGTCATGCACAGCTTGAAATGAGGTTAGGGCAGCATTTCCAATACTAGCCACCCCTTTGCCCACAGCCCCATCCTCCACCCTGGCCCTTGCTGTCTGGAGGCATCTGGATAAGGCAGTGATCCTATGGAGCAGGGGTTCAAGTTAGAGGGAAGAGAAAGCTGCCTTTCCAATGTCTCAGCCTCTTAGAGATCATCCTTCAGGAACTTTCTCTGACCCACATACCTCCCATTAACAGCTAGGAAATCAAAAAGTGCCTTACATTTGCATACTTTTAAAATAAAAATTGCACAATTGAAGAAGTACTTTCATATAATTCTTCTTTCTCCCTCCTCTGAATTTCAGTGGCCTTTCTCCTTGCTTACTGCACACTGTCCTGTCTACCTTGCAACACCAGTCTGTGTGGACTCACCCACTCCCTACCTCAGGGTCTCTGCATTCCCCATTTTTTCTGTCTAGAACCCTCTTCTGCAGGCTCTTCAAAATGTCTCATTCTCATCTTTCAGATTTCACCTCACTGAGCCTGCTCTGTCCCTCAGTCCCACTCCAGCTCATCACCCTGTGTCCTTCCTTCAGAGCTTCATCATAATCACTCACCCTGTCTGTGGATTTGTCCCATCAGTTCCTAATTTGACCCAATCCCTCATCTCAGATGAGAATGTAGTTCAGGAGTAGTGTCTACAGTTCATTGCTCTGCCCCATTGTTCTCAGTGCCTGAGGCTGTAGGCAAACAGGACATTCCAGCTGAATGCCTTAACTCCCCCTCCTAAGGTTATCTTTTCTCCTCTAGCAGATGCTCAAGGTGCCTTTCCCAGACCTTAGTGTTCTGTCCTTTCAACTGGCTGCAGGAACTTTTCTGAATAGTTACTCATTGCAGCCTTCTGGGGAGAACTGTCCTCAGGTGAATGGGGCCTCCTTACCCCAGATGCCCACAAGCTACATTGTTCTCTCTCCCCTCCCTGCACTGGACCAACCTTGGAAACCTGGAGCCAATGACAAACAAGATAGGGGGCAGAGGGTACAAAAGCCCCCCTACATGTCTCCAGGCAGGAT
Organism: Nyctalus aviator; assembly: GCA_036971965.1. NCBI lineage: Eukaryota > Metazoa > Chordata > Mammalia > Chiroptera > Vespertilionidae > Nyctalus > Nyctalus aviator. The sequence continues at coordinate 6,708 of JAPZQD010000042.1, read as the reverse complement.
AGACTCTGCAGTGCACTTTCCATGCAGGGCTCCCAGGGGATCAGGCCACATCCTTGTTTGGCTTCTCCTCTCCCCTATCCTGTGTCTTTCACTCTATCACAACTTCTCAGCAGAGCATTTCCTTGCTAAGTCACTGGACAAGAATCCTCACCTTAGGCTCTGCATCAGTTAAACCTGACCTAAGGCACCTACTTTTCTGCTTAAGTGGCAAAGACTACTCATCTTCCCAGACTTCTCCACTTCTCTGCTGGAGACTCACCTTCCCTGATTGCCCAGGACTGAGGCAACTCCCCTGCCACTGAACTTTCAGCACTAAAATCAAAGCAGTCTTGAGCAAACCTAAACAGTGGATCGCCTCTGACAAAGCTTCTCTGCCCAGCCCCCTTAGGTCTCCTCCAGGCTCCCAAGCACACAGAGCATATTTCCATCCTGACGCTTACTACGCTTAGAATAATTGCCCATTTTCTTGTCTATCCACTCAAGCAGATGATGGTTTCCCGAAGGCAGAGTCTGTTTTCACATGAATACCCTGTGCCTAGTCCAGTGTGTGTTCTGCTCTTTTAGTGCACTTTTTTTTTTAATACTCTCTTGAAGATATTTTTCCTTTAATTTTTAAAAGAGAGAGTGGAACAGAGAGGGAAAGACAGAGAGAAATATCAATGTGAGAGAAACACATCAATTGTTGCCTCCTGCAGCGTCCTGACCTGGGCCCAGGCTAGGGTGGAGCCTGCCACCAAGGTATGTGGCCTTGACTGGCATCAAACCTGGAACTCTTCAGTCTGCAAGTCAACATTCTATCCGCTGAGCCAAACCGGCTAGGGCTAGTGCACATTTTAAATAACTGAGTTAGTAAGATCAGAATTCTAGGTGCTTCATTTTGTATCTTTAATCTACCAACCACAAAGATGTGCATACAGTAGGTGCATCATAAGTACTGTTAATAATTAGAGAGCAAACAGTTTTGGAAATAAGGCTCTTTCCTGGAAACTTCGAGAGCCCAAATAAAGAATTGCTCAGTGACAGGAAAACAGGAATGGAAATCAAGAAACCTGTAACAGACCCTAGCCAGTTTGGCTCAATGGATAGAGTGTCGACCTGCAGACTGAAGAAGTCTGGGTTTGATTCCAGTCAAGGGCATGCACTTAGGTTACAGGCTCCTCCCTGGCCTGGGCCCTAGTCAGGGCACATGCAGGAGGCAACCAATTGATGTGTTTCTCTCACCCAGGTATTTCTGTCTTTATCTCTCTCTCCCTCTCTCTCTAAAAAATCAATGGAAAAATATCCTCAGCTGAGGAGAAAAAAAGAAAAGAAGGAAAGAAAGAAACCTCGATTCAGGTGCCAGTTTTCCCAATAATGCATTTAAGATTCTAAACCCTCCTGGATTGTATTTCTTCAGCTTGAAGGTAGAGATGACGATAGCTATAGGTTATTTAGGCTTTTTTTTTTTTTAAATCTTTATTGTTGACACTTTATCAAGACTAAACCTGGATTTAAAAAGAAAAAGAAAAACTCCCACATTAAAAACAAAACAAAACAATGAACATGTTCATTGACAATAGTCCATGAAAAGTATGCATGATTCCTAGATAAAGTGCATAAAAGAGAAAAACGGGTACTATAGAGCTAAAAAACAAAAACAAACAAAAAAACCCCCACAAAATATCCTACTGAAATTTTAAATGCTGATCAAAATATATTTTAAAAATCTGTAACTATATATAAAATTAATCTATTGCTATTTCATTTCATTGACCAACAATATACTCCACATGTGATATGCACATAATCTCCTTTATCTTGACTACTGGTACTTCTTCTTTTTTTTTTTTTCTGTATAAAATAAGCATGCTGTATTGGCTCTGGGTCCCACCCGGTCCCAGCTTGTCCTAAAAAATAAAAATAAATAAATAAATAAAGACTAAACTGGGATCATGTGGAAAAGCCAGGCAGGACCCCAGGCCTTCACCATCACCAATCTTGCACTCTGTGAAGAAAGGAGCCCATGTTTCTTCCTCAACTCTGTATCCCCAACATGAAGCACAGTCCCTAATCTATTTGGGATGCCCTCAAATATTACTTGAATTAACTGCTTAAATATGACTCTAAAATCAATAGTCTTTCCAGTGCATCAAGTTCAAGCTCCAGAATACTGGAAGGTTCAGTGAAGACTACAGATAGTAAAGTTCTTGATAAAGCCTAACACACTAAGCAAATGTAAGACACTTTGATATTTTTGTCATGCCAGTGTGACCACCAGTTTGTGGTCCTCTCCACCCCTTGATTCTCAGGACGCAGGAACACTGGTTTATTCTTTCCCCAAAGGCCTGTTCTCACACACATTTCTGCAGCCACCTGTGTGAGCTCCAGATTTCTCCCACACCATCCTCCACACTGAACTTCCCCCCCTTGCAACCACCACACACCCAGACACACCTGCTCATCACCATCACCAGTGGAACAATTTATCTTCTCCAAGATGTCACTGCTGAGTTGCTTCTGCCAGCTGTCATCATCAATAGCCACTAATGTCTGACTTAAAAACTGAGGAAGAAGAAGGGAGAAGAGGACCACAAAGGACAGTGTGGTCAAGAAGAAGCAAGAGACAAGGGTTATGGTCTATAAATATGGAAAAAGAGGTGAAAACACATGGTGGGAGTTAGGCCTGAAGAATGATAATACAGTGAAAATGACGGTAATGCCAATTACATGTGTGAAGCCCTTTCCAATTGACAAGGTCCTCTCCTATATCAACCTTTTTAATTCTGGAAGGCAGGAGTTACTTCCATTTTACAGATGAAGAACGTGAGGCATGCAAGGGCTAAATAACTTGCCCAAGGACATAGAGCTAGCGCCCTTTCCCTTACTCCCCCTTGACATAGGGTTGTAAGTATGGAAGGTGACTCAAGGCTTAGGACATAGGCAGATACTCTGATGCAAGGGCCAGGAGGCAAGGGGACTGCAGACAGAGTTTTGATTGAGCAGGGAGGGCCTTGATCATGGCCTCAGACTCTGGGGAGCCTGGGGCTATCCTCCCTCAAGATCCTGAAGATGGGAAAGAAGGCAAATGTGGAGGAAGGGAGGTCTTGGGGGGTGCTTACATGGAGCAGCCTGTCCTCCCAGTCCTCCTGATTCAGGCTCGTCTCAGTATGATCTAGGAAAGGAGAGAGCAAGGGGACCCATTCACCCGGAGGGTCCCTGCCAGGGAGAAGAAAACATTTAAGTACTATGCGGCACTGAGCCTACAAGGTAACTGCTCTCCCACTTTACAGAGGCTCCAGAAGACGACTGACTTTCCAAAGGTCAAATATACACAGCTGTCCAGTGTCAGAGCAAGGATACAAAACGGGTCTGTCTGTTTCCAAAGCCCACACTCTTCCCTGATCTTCTGCCCATAAGAAAGTGCAGGAGTCATTCTGGGAACCCTGGAGCCACAGAACTTTAGACTGTGTTTCTGCTCAGTTCAGAACACTGCCTCCAAAAGCAGACCCATCCAATAGCATCTCAAAGGGACAGAGAGACTGGCTCCAGTTCTTCTCACCCCAAGAAAGCTCCATCCTGCACCACGGAACAACCATCTCTTTTGGAGTCTTCCCACTGCCCAGCTTCATTCCTTCCCGTCCTACCCAACCCCTTACCATGTAGTATCTGCAACATCTGTGGGATCTCCTTCTTCCACAGCTGACCAACATTGCAGTGAATAATAGGATGTAAAGAATTGAGAGGATGTAAGGCAGAGAGTAGTTGCAGAGAGCTAGTACCAAACTCCTTCAACCTGTAGGGTTTCTGTGCAAACATCTGAGAAGCAAGCAGGAGGCAGAGAAAATATTTAAAAGAAGAGAAGAAAGAAAATGAAAGCAAATCCATAGAATGGTAGAGATGGAGCTTAGGCCCTGCCTATTCTTTGCCACCTGTTGAGCTCTTACATCCTCCAAGATGCTCTCGAAAACATCACCTCTTCTGTGATGCCTTCCTGACCCCTGGAGACCATGCCAGCCTGTTGCTCTTCTAAGATCCCATTGCACCTTATGTATTAATCTGTTAGTACATTTGTCTCACTGGACTCTAGATAGCTATACCCAGACTTGTCTTCCCCACTAAGTCCGTGAATACCTCAAGGGCAGGTCTACATTTGTCATTACAAGTATTGATAATGTCTAGCACATAATGACTGGGCTAATAGAGAAAAACTCAAAAGAGAGATCCAGAAAGGTATGTGGGCTTGTCCAAGGTCAACAGAGAGCATCAGAACACTGCCCCCAAAAGCAGACCCATCCAATAGCATCTCAAAGGGACAGAGAGACTGGCTCCAGCATCTCACAATAAGGCCACATAGGAGACAGGCTCAGCCTTTCCCATGGCCACTTTCCCATCTCTAGGCCTCACCACTATGCTCCCAGGTACCTCCTCCATGCCCTTTGGCCCCTGTGATCCTGGGCCCTATCTCACTATTCCATACCCAGCAGAATGCTTGAGACAAAGTAGTAACCGGCTATTTGTGAAATGAGTGGATGGATGGGCTGATGAGTGGATGGAAGGATGTATGACTGTAGTACTCATTCTGGCATCACTTACCACAAGATGGGTCAGGAGTCTCTGTGGTGAAATGAACTGGGTAGCTAAGTTAAAGGGAGGATAAAAGAAGAGGACAGAGTCAGTGCACACTTCAGGATGCTCAACCCACTGCCTCCACTGGCAGCTCCCCATCAGTACTTCAGAGGAGGAGAAAGAGCAAAGATGACAGGGAACATCAGTGCCAATGCCATGGTAGCTGTGACATTATGATTCAGACTAAAACACAAACCATTACAGTTTCAGCCTTTAAACACACACACACACACACACACACACACACACACACACAGTGTGATATGCTAAACAGACATCCTAATTCTAACCCTGACTTCCACTGGGGTTAGAGGTCAGGGATGGGGTAAGCACAGAGTGAGGCTTCAGCTTTAGGGTAAAGGAAAAACTAAGGGTCAGGAATGTGTGTGTATTCATTACTTTGTAATTAACAATGTTTGTACACCTTGACTCGAGTGTTTTATATATAATGAGGAGTAAAGGCGAGAAGGAACTGTGACTTTGAGGGCAACTGCTTTTCATTCAAGAGGCCATATGGCCTTAAGCTGCTGCCTTAACACTTTGCCTTACTCTTCCAATCATGGCTCAAGCTTGGTACCTACACTCCCCTCTCCAGCATCTTCTGCACTGGCTCCCCTGTGGTGTCTCAGCCAGCCCCCAACTCCAACACTCCGTGCCCACAAACAAACTTAATGTTCACTTCTCCATGGGCTGCCCCACCCTTGTACTTACGATTGAAGTGAAAGCTGCTGAGGTAAGGAACCTGGCCCAGGGAACGGGCCTTCAGAGCCATTTGTGTGGCTGCCTTACACAGAGGCACAAAGGACAAGGTATTGTTGGGCTCACACAGCAAAGTGACCAGTTTGGGCAAAGATACCTGGCGGGAGAGGTGGCAAGAATAAATGTCTAATCACTAGGATGTACACCTGAAACTATTATAATATTGTATATCAACTGTAATTGAATAACATTTTTAAAGAAAAGAATTTACTCTCTCACATACACACACACATACATGTAAAGAAAAGATAAGAAAAAAATATATATTTATCTTCTCAGACTCCATGCAAGATGTGTTGTTTCAGGACTTCTCTCCCTAAGCAAACTGAATTCTCTGGGGGCAGAATTAATATCTTTCAGAGTTTCATGTCCCTACTGGGCTCACCACAGTACTGCCCACTAAAAAGGCTCAGAAAATATGGAGGAACCACCTGTCCACTTCTCAAACCGTTTTCAGGTTTTGATAAGGCCAAATGTAACACATAGGCAGAAAAGTCTGAGACCAGAAGTAGCTTGGTAAGGGTGCCTTATCTGTCTCCTCATTCCCCCAAACCTTCCCCTCTCCATTTTACCAGAACTCAAGTTCTCAAAACAGCAATTGCCCCCCCAAGCCCAAACATTTCACCATTCTGCTCACTGGTTTGAGGTCCTTCTGAATCACCATAATAGTTGAATTCAGCACCATGTGCTGCAGCTTCTCTGTCTGAGGCACTAGAGGAAAGACAGACATACATTGGGGATGAGGAGGGTGAGGAGGAAGAGAGGTGTCAGTCTCATCCCTCCCCTTTGTTGCTTTGGGAGACATGAGAAGAAATTTTTAGATACAGTCTTGCTCTTCAAGGCCAGATCAAACCCGAAAGACTATCTTACCCGTCTCTCTGCTTCAAACCAGACTAAAAAGTGACCTAGGACAGTATTTCATCAAGCTAGCGCTTGTGCCTCAGCCCTTGCCAGGCTCCCACAGCTGAATACACAAGTCTGCCTCATTGGCCATTCTGTTCTGCTCACCCTCTGCGATCTCAACCTTTAGAAATGCCAGCACTGCTCTTTGTCTGTGTGAATTCCTTGTGCTGACTCACAGTCTCTTTCTGCTCTCAGCACAGCTCCTACATAGAATGTATCCCATCTCCTGACTGACGCCTTCTCTGCATTCCTGTTGCCCATCGCCATGCTCACATTTAAGTAACTTATCACATATTATCCTGTATCCTGTTGCTGTGTGAACAGTCTCATCTTCCCTACTTGACAGCGAGCTCCTCAGAACAGGGACCATGTCTAATTTATGTCTGTATTTTCTGTGCCTCATTCTGTGTTAGACACTAGATTAGAATTAAAACCTACACT